>JAGFNQ010007449.1:0-34182 GCA_024364735.1 Boesenbergia rotunda
TCAATTAGTTGGTGCTATGTATATGCATACTTGTTAATGAGTTAACAACCCAATGATTTATGCAAACATTCAATTAGTTGATAGCATAAAGTGATAGTTACATATATGTGATATGTAATCGGTATAATTACCTACCTTCATAGCTAAGAAAACTTGATGGCCACAGCCATGGTTGTTCTTATCTATGGTTGGATATCAACCTATTTGGAGATGTTCCTACGATCTCCCGAATTGATAAAAGGGTTATTCAATTGAAAAATAAATAGGATTTATTATGTATTGATACATTCTTTAATCATTCTTCTCACATAAGCTCAATTTGTATTTCTAGGATAATCACTCGATCATGTCTTCCTAAACTTGCGTTCCATTTTGGACACCAATAAACTGACTGGGCCAAACTTCATGGACTGGCTTCGAAACCTGAGGATAGTCCTCAAGGCAAGAAGCTTGCTAATGTCCTTGAAGATCAACTTCCCAACCGTCCTCCGAAAGTGCAACTCCAGACCAGTTCCTGAGTTGCTCAACCTGCTGAAGACTTTAAAGCCTTCTGTGAAGCAGGATCTAAAGACGGTGCTGTTAGTTGGTTCCTCGAAGAAAGGTTCTAAGAGGAAGGCCAAAGAACAGAATAAGGGAAAGGAGAAAAAGGCCAAAAAGACTGAAAATACCCTAAAAGGCACTTGCCATCACTGTGGCAAGGAGGGTCACTTGCGAAGAAACTGCAAGATTTATCTTGAGTCGTTGAAAGAGAAGGCATCCGATGCCCCATCCTCTTCAAGTATCTTCGTTATTGAATGTCACTCTATTTCCTCAAACACTTGGGTACTTGATACTGGGTGTAGCTCACATATATGTAATGACATACTGGGGCTAAGGAATAGAAGAAGACTCGTCAAAGGAGAAGCGAATTTGCGAGTTGGAAACGGAGCAAAGATTGCTGCTATTACCATCGGAACATATTTGCTAAAGCTCCCCACTGGACATGTCTTAGAATTGGATAATTGTTATTTCGTTCCTTCGTTAATAAAGAACATTGTATCCATTTCATGCTTGAATGAAAAGGGTTATCATTTAACTTTTAGTAACAATTGTTGTTACATAACTTTAA
Source organism: Boesenbergia rotunda (assembly GCA_024364735.1). Classification (NCBI taxonomy): domain Eukaryota; kingdom Viridiplantae; phylum Streptophyta; class Magnoliopsida; order Zingiberales; family Zingiberaceae; genus Boesenbergia; species Boesenbergia rotunda. Next base: position 1,109 of record JAGFNQ010007449.1, read on the forward strand.
ATGACGTTCTTTATGGGAATGGAACTTTGTGCAATGGCATCTACACGTTAGATTTATCCAGTGGCGTTTTCAATATCGAAGTTAGCAACAAACGTGCTCGAATAGATAGTCGAATAGACTCCTACACTTGGCATTGCCGTCTTGGCCATATAAGTAAGAAACGCATGACCAAATTACACCGATGTGGAATTCTGGAATCATTTGAACCCGGTTTATTTGATACATGTGAATCATGCTTAAAAGGCAAGATGACCAAATTACCCTTTTCTGGAAAAGGTAATCCAGTGGGAGATTTGCTTGGTCTAATACATACTGATGTATGTGGACCAATGTCAACTCTTGCACAAGGAGGCTATAGCTACTTCATAACCTTTATCGATGATCACTCACGATTCGGGTATGTGTTCTTGATGAAACACAAATCTGAAGCCTTTGAGAAATTCAAAGAGTTCAGAAATGAAGTAGAGAAACAACTTGGCAAAAGTATTAAGATACTTCGATCCGATCGGGTGGTGAATACTTAAGTCAAGAGTTTCAAGATTATCTTAGGGACAATGGATACTGTCCCAATGGACTCCGCCGTATACACCACAGCATATGGTGTATCTGAGAGGCGCAACCGAACCTTGATGGACATGGTTAGGTCGATGATGAATCATGCAACTCTTCCAAAATCCTTTTGGGGCTATGCACTTAAGACAGCTGTTTACTTGCTAAACAGAGTCCCGACCAAGGTAGTCTCTACTACTCCATATGAGATGGAATAGTAAGAAACCTCACTTAACTCACCTTAAGATATGGGGTTGTCCGCTTATGTGAAGCGGACTGTATCAGACAAATTGGATGCTAAGTCTGATAAATGTCTATTTATTGGATACCTAAGGAAACGAAGGGTTACCAATTCTATCATCCCTTGGAACAAAAGGTGTTTGTTTCAAGGCATGCTGTATTTCTAGAAAAGAATTTCTTTTACAAGAAAATAGTGGGAGTGGCATTGAACTTGATGAAGTTCAAGAAACTCCAATAGACATTACAGAGATACCTAATCTAGACCCACAACCAATACCTCATAATGATGAGCTATCAGTTGAACCTAAAACAACACCACCTCTTCGTAAGTCTGATAGGACACGCAATATTCCAGAGAGATACGGATTTCTCGTAAGTGAATCGAACGACGTGTTACTCATAAGCGATGACGAACCTATCAGTTATGAAGATGATCTGAAAAATTCAGAAAGGGACAAATGGCTTGAAACCATGAAGTCGGAAATGGATTCCATGTACGAAAATCAAGTATGGGACTTGGTTAACCCACCTGAAGGGATTAAACCCATAGGGTGCAAGTGGGTTTTCAAGAAGAAAACCGACATGGAAGGTAATGTTGTTACCTTTAAAGCTAGATTAGTGGCTAAAGGATATCGTCAAAAACAAGGAATTGATTATGACGAAACCTATTCGCCAGTAGCTATGCTTAAATCCATTCGGATGCTCCTAGCCATAACAGCTCATTATGATTATGAGATATGGCAAATGGATGTGAAAACAGCTTTCCTTAATGGAAACCTGCTTGAGGATGTATACATGATACAACCTGAAGGTTTCACATCGGTTGATAAAACTAAAGTATGCAAGCTTCGACGATCCATATATGGACTGAAGCAAGCATCTAGGAGCTGGAACATCCGTTTTGATGAGACAATCAAAGAGTTTGATTTCTCACAAAATCCTGACGAACCTTGTGTGTACAAGAAGGTTAGTGGGAGTGCAGTCGTATTCCTAGTATTATATGTCGATGACATCTTACTTATAGGAAATGATATATCAGTTTTACAGACAGTTAAAATATGGTTATCCAAAACTTTCTCCATGAAAGACCTGGGAGAAGCAACCTATATCCTTGGGATTAGAATCTATAGAGATAGATCAAAACTGTTGCTTGGTCTTTCGCAGTCTACATATATAGACTGAGTGCTAAAAATGTTTAGCATGTCGGAATCCAAGAAAGGTTACCTTCCCATCAGGCATGGGATCAACCTTTCAAAGTCTATGTGTCCGCGCACAGAAGACGAGAGGATTTGCATGAATAAGATTCCCTATGCATCCGCGATAGGATCTATCATGTATGCTATGTTATGTACAAGGCCCGATGTATCGTATGCTTTGAGCGTCACAAGCAGATACCAGTCGGATCCAGGAATGGATCATTGGGCGATTGTCAAAACAATCCTTAAGTACTTAAGAAGAACTAAGGATGTATTCCTAATATATGGAGAAGGAGATATGGTAATACGTGGGTATACAGATGCCAGTTTCCAGACAGATAAGGATGACTCCAAATCGCAGTCTGGATACGTATTTACATTGAATGGAGGCGCAATAAGTTGGAAGAGTTCCAAACAAGACACCGTAGCGGATTCTACCACGGAAGCGGAATATATCGCAGCTTCGGAAGCAGCAAAGGAAGCAGTCTGGATCAAGAACTTCGTCTCCGAACTTGGCGTGGTTCCAACCATTGATGAAGCAGTGCCGGTATACTGCGACAACAATGGAGCTATTGCACAAGCAAAGGAACCAAGGTCTCATCAGCGATCCAAACACGTGCTTCGCCGCTATCATCTGATCAGAGAGATTATAAGTAGGAATGATATACAAATTGAGAAAATTCCCACTGAAAGGAATTTAGCGGATCCTTTAACTAAGGCCTTACCTCAAAACAAGTTTGAGGGTCATGTTAGAGCCTGTGGTATTGGATACCGTAGCGATTGGCATTAGGCCAAGTGGGAGTTTGTTAGTGATATGAGAGAAGTGTCCTAAGGCAATCGCCTTATGATTGTAAAATATTTATTTTAATAAATGATAATTCACTATTTGAGTATACATGCTTGTGTATTTGATTGGGATCTTAAACTCATCTACTGAATGTCCGCAATACAACTCACAGCATAAGAGAATTTGTGATGGGATCACAACTAGTGATTATCTCTAAATGTGCAATGTGAAGTATTGAAATATCCCTAGTCGATGAATTGATAAAACGGACATTATCAATTCTGTTGAGACTAGCATGGGTTATTCTCTAATCAGCTGTTCTCACTGGCTGGTGACATTGGATGTCCGGAGATAAACATGGATGCTAGTTAAGGGAACTAGTTCATTGGAGTGACTAGCTGTAAAACTTCATATGGAATCTATATATAGAAATGTCAATGAAGTTCTTACTGCGGCTTAAGTGCGATGTTCCTTTGACTTGCGGTGTTCAAGTCATCTTGGTCATGGAGACTTATGCTTTAACATCTTAAGCAAGCATCTCCAAGGAGGTGTGGACCCAGGATGGTTGGGTATAAGCCGAAGTGCCCGAAGATGTTTGAACAGCCTACAAAGGATTCACCACTCCTTGCGAGGAGATGTATACCCAGGCCTATCATCGGATTGTTACTCAATGCCTCTAGCCAGAGCATATCATGTTTAGAGTGCGAGTCTCTAAAATACATGAGAGTAATTAGAAATCCAAAGGACGAGAAAGACACTACTTGGGCTAGGTGTGACGTAGTCAGCCTAGTGGGGACTGACACAAATAGACCGTGTCCTGAACCAAGTGGGTATAAGATGGTGAAGGGAATGGGGCACGATTCATTAGAGCTGCTGAAGGGTTTCGGAATTACTTCTGAGGTCAAACCGTTGATCTTTCGATTAATTGGGGGTCATGATGTACTACTGGGTGCCACTCATGATCGTTCTATAATTAGTTAATTATAGACGACCAACATAAATCGAAAGCCTATTTAGTCACACGCACTACGAGTAATCCGAGGGATTTAAAATGAGTTGAAAATTGGATTTTCCAATCAAGAGAAATAAGTCGAATTTGAGTTAATCAGAGACGCAACGGAAACTTAAAATGGCTAAGTCTTTTGAAGGCTTATTAGGCGAAATAAATGAGTTTAATTCGCAATCGGTTCGACTTGGTTTGGCCGGCCGAAGAGGGTGCCAAACCCCTTTGGATGGCCGGCCACATTAAAGGGAAGAAACCAATTTAATTGGTTTAATTAATAAAATAAATCTAGCGCGATTTGTTTTATAAATTATGGATAAATAAATTTGTGTAAAGAAATTTATATAAAAAATTTATAGAAATTTATTCTTTTTATGAAAATTAAAATGATCCATGGAATGGTTTATTTTAATTTTATAAAATCAATTATGAATTGATTTTTCCATAATAAGAAAGTTTATAAATTTCTTATAAAATTTATTCCATAATTAAAAAGAGAGAAGGATTTGTTTTATGGATAAATAAATTTGTATAAAGAAATTTATATAAATAAATTTATAGAAATTTATTCTTTTTATGGAAATTAAAATGATCCATGGAATGGTTTATTTTAATTTTATAAAATCAATTATGAATTGATTTTTCCATAATAAGAAAGTTTATAAATTTCTTATAAAATTTATTCCATAATAAAAGGAGAAGAAGTATTTGTTTTATTATAAAGTTAGTTATAATAAAACTTGGTTTAAACGGAATAATTCATAAGAGAATTTATAGGATAAATTTCTTATGATAACTAATTCCGTTAATTCCGTTAAAAGAGAGACTTGGCGAGGGAGAGGCTACTATATAAAGGAACCAAAGGCAAGCCTTGAATTCCTAATTGATATAGAGCTATCAAGAGATAATTCTCTCCCTCTCTCTCTTATTCTCTTCTCCCTCTCTTCCCTTTAGGGCCGGCGCCCTCCTTAAGGATTAGGGCCGGCTCCCCTTGTCCAAGTTAGGGCCGGCGCACCCTCATCCCTCCAAGTGGTTGGCGTGAGCAAGGATCACCAAGGAGAAGCCAAACAAGAAGAAGAAGAAGCGGATCACATCTCCCTCCTTCTCGGAATTTTGATTCCGTTAACTTGTTGGTTAGTTTCCATTCTTTTCTCTTGTTGTTCTAGTTGTGCCTTTAGAGAATCTAGTAGTTCTCGTCGGCACAAAACTCGTGACTTTGCGAAGTCATCCCGAAGAGAACTCGGCGTGGACGCGAATAGAGGCGGAGCTTCCAAGGGACGCTACGGTTGGATCTCGTCCCTTACTTCGAGTTACGAGAGGTATAATGTAAATTAGTTTACTTTTTTCGCAAAGTTTTATTTTATGATTATGTCCACACACCATAAGATTGCATGCTAGATACGTGGTTGAAATAATTTAGGAAATTATTTTATGCTAATTCTTCCGTTGCACGTAAAAATTTAAAATTTTACGAACCCGTATCCTTGTCGACATGCACCCGGTCCCAACAGTCAGTCCCCACTAGGCTGACTATGTCACACCTGGCCCAAGTAACGTTTTCTCGTCCTACGGATTCTAATTACTCTCATGTATTTAAGAGATTCATGCTTTGAACATGTCATGCTCTGGCCAGAGGCTTCGAGTAACAATCCGACGATAGGCCTTGGGTATACATCTCCTCGCAAGGAGTAGTGAATCATTTGTAGGTTGTTCAAACATCTTCGGGCACTTTAGCTTATACCCAATCATCCTGGGTCCACACCTCCTTGGAGATGGTTGCTTAAGATGTCAAAGTATAAGTCTCCATGACCAAGATGACTTGAACACCGCAAGTCAAAGGAACATCGCACTTAAGCTGCAGTAAGAACTTCATTGACATATCTATATGTAGACTACCATATGAAGTTTTACAGCCAGTCACTCCAATGAACTAGTTCCCTTAACTAGCATTCATGTTTATCTCCGGACATCCCAATGTCACCAGCCAGTGAGAATTAGCTGATTAGAGAATAACCCATGCTAGTCTCAACAGAATTGATAGTGTCCGTATTTATCAATTCATCGACTAGGGACAATTTCAATACTTCACAATTGCACATGTAGAGATAATCACTAGTTGTGAATTCATCACAAATTCTCTCGTGCTGTGAATTGTATTGCGGACATTCAGTAAATGAGTTTAAGATCTCAATCACTAGTTGTAAATAGTGAATATTCATTTATTAAAATAAATGATTACAATCATAAGGTGATTGCCTTAGGACATTTTTCTCATATCACTAACAGAAGTAAACCGTTCCAAGGCAACTCTGAGTTCCTTGACTTGAGTTTTTAGGGAGGAATTCTCTTCCTCAAGTTTTTGGACTTGAGTTGAGTTTCCTTCCTAAATTTGCTCGGTCAAGGACCTCGAGTTGACTTCCTCTTTTAGGAGTTTTACTTCCTGTCGGAGGGACTTAACCCAGATTTTGGCTTTCGCTAAGTTACGAGACAAGTAAGAAATTAATTTCAACAATTCATATTCTGAGTAACCTTTTACAGTGATTTGCCTGTTCTCCGAGATTGTGAGTCTTCCGTCTTCTAGTTCCGATTCTGATCCGGAGTCGACGTCATTCGAGGCGGTTAAGGTGAGTAGATTCGCGTGTGGGACTTCTTCTTCTTCAGAAGATGATTAGTCCTCGGTGGCTTGAAGAGTCTTCTTTCTGCGAGCCTTCTTGGTTTCCTTCAGGTTGGAGTACTCTGACTTGAAGTGTCCCTTTTTGTTGCATTCATAGCATGTAACGTTGGTCTTGCTCTTCGAGCTTGATGAAGGTTCTACTGGATCTTCCTTTCTTTGGCTTGATTTCTTCTTGCTCATTTAGTACTTTAGTTCTTTGTAGTAATCCCGAGCTAGCCGAACCAACTTGGGTCGATCCCCTTCACTATCTTCTAATTCTGAGTCTGAGTCGGACTCGTGTGCTGGTTGAGGCTTCTTTTTAGGAGCTTTTCCTTGAGATTTTCCTGCATCAAAAGCTATACCTTTCTTGATCAAGGTAGTGTTAGTCTGTTCGTGCAGTTCTAATTCAGAAAAGTGCTCATCTAGCTTAATTTCAGATAAATTTCTTGAAACTTTGTAGGCATCCACCATAGATGCCCACAGTGAGTTTCTAGGAAAGGAATTTAAAGTATACCTTATCAGGTCACAGTTTTCAACCTTGTGACCTATCGTGTGCAGTCCGTTCATCAGCTCCTGGATTCTGGCATGGAGTTGGGCTGCATTCTCATCGTCGTGCATCTTGATTGTGTAGAGTATGTTAAGCAACAGATCTCTTTTGCTGATCCTCGTGTCGGAAGTACCTTCATACAGCTCGATCAGCTTGTTCCAAAGCTCCTTCGCGCTGTTGAAGGGTCCTACCCAGTTCGGCTCCTCTTTTGTCAAATCACATTGCAAAGTTTGGGTCGCCTTTGTGTCGGCCTCAATTTTCTTCTTCAGTGGGACATCCCACTCGGTATAGTGTTGCACCACGCCTTGTGCATTTTTAGGAATTTCCAGCCCAGACTGGATAATTATCCACATGTCCACCTGAGTTTTCAGGTGGACTTCCATCCCGCTTTTCCAGTAGGAGAAATCTTCTCCACTGAAAAGAGGGGGTCTGGCGGTGCTGTATCCCTCTTGCATGGTCATTAAAATTTTCTAAAAAAGAATTAACAAAAAGAATTCGTTCCAAGACTGAGTCTTGGATTAGTAGTGCGGGAAGAATTTTTATAGCGGAAAAAGATCGAGTGGTGTTGCACCAACCTCGATTAACAAGAAAATTCGAGCGGAAAAAAATAATTTAAAATTCATAAATCCGAAAAAATTCTTAAACTGGTGGTTGCACCAAGTTTGAGCCACCCGCTCTGATACCACTTGTGGGATCGGATTGAATCGACAGAGGAAGGGGTGAATATCGATCGTAAAAATTTTCGGATACAGAGAGCAATTATGCAGCGGAAAAAGTAAAATCAATCGCTAACACGATTTCTTTTTACTTGGTTCGGAGTCGCGGTCGGCTCCTACTCCAAGGCCCACGGTCCTTGACCGTTTACGATGAGTAATTCTATATTCGAAAAGAGTTTACAAATTGGAGTACAAATATAGAACTAAAAATGAAATTACAACACTTAACGAATTAAACTTTTACCGATGACCGGAAAAGTTGGATGTTTAGAGCAGCGGGTCGTCGTCGATGCTTGAATCACGAGTACGAAGCTTGTCGGAGTGTAGCGCTTGAACAAAAGTGTTGAGAGCGAGATTTGCAAGTTGTCTTGAAGCCTTGGGGGTGAACCCCTATTTATACTGGTCAATGGGGTGCCTGTGTTGAAGGGGGCACCTAACACGTGGCCTATCCTGCGAGAACTCTGATCTGCAGACTCGGCCAACGCTTATCCCTTCAACTGGGGCACCTGAGCTGACTGGGGAGCCTGTGTTAACACAGGCGCCTAGCTTGACTTGGGCCAGAGGCTTGCATGGCAGTTTGCTTTGAATGCTTTGTTTAACTCTTCACTGGGGCGCCTGTCTCAATACAGGCGCGTAGCCCAGCTAGGGCGCCTCACTCCATTGAGGCGCCTGAGTGCAAAAAACTCCTTCCATTTGTTCCTGCAACCAGGGTTAGTTCCAAAGACATACAAAGCATACAAATGATAAGTTTAGAACATTATTTACTGTCTGAGCTATCTTGGTTCTGACTTTGGGTCTCCCAAATGGAACCCTAGGTCGAACCGATGCCTGATGTTCCCTCCTACGGGGAACGTGTCCTCACCTACTCCTCTCGGGAGAATTTACCTTTTTGGTTCCAAAGACATACAAAGCATACAAATGATAAGTTTAGAACATTATTTACAGCTTGAGCTATCTTGGTTCTGACTTTGGGTCTCCCAAATGGAACCCTAGGTCGAACCGATGCCTAATGTTCCCTCCTACGGGGAACACGTCCTCACCTACTCCTCTTAGGAGAATTTACCTTTTTGCCAACCGGCTCCTCCAGTTGGACTTTTGCCCAGCTTCACTCACCAGGTCTTCGGTGCCCAGTCCTCGACCAGGTCTTAGTGCCCAGCTTCACTCACTAGGTCTTCGGTGCCCAATCCTCGACCAGGTCTTCATGCCCAACCTTACGTCAGGACTTAGTTGCCCAGCCCGCGACCAGGATTTAGTGGCCAATTCATAGAACCAGGACTTAGTGCCTAGTGTACCTAGGACTTTCCTGCACACTTAATAAGCTTGTTAGATTACAACCAAATCTTAACTTCAGAATCCTTTACCATTATCAAAATATAGGTTCGACTTTGGTGCTTCCGGCACCAACATACCCTTCTCAACCTGTGAAGTGTTAGTCTGTTCATGGAGCTCTAATTCAAAAAATAGTTCATCAAGTTTAATATTAGACAAGTTCCTTGAAACCTTGTACGCATCTACCATAGATGCCCACAATGAGTTTCTGGGGTACGAGTTTAGAGTATACCTGATTCGGTCACGATTTTCTACCTTGTGACCTATCGTGTGTAGACCGTTCATCAACTCGTGGATCCTTGCGTGAAGCTGTGTAGCTGTCTCACCGTCTTGCATTTTAATTATGTACAGCGTATTGAGAAGAAGATCACACTTGCTGATCCTTGTGTCTGACGTCCCTTCGTGCAGCTCGATCAATTTGTTCCACAACTCTTTAGCACTGCTGAAAGGGTCGACGCGGTTGAGTTCCTCCTTCGTCAAGCCACACTGAAGGATCTGTGTAGCTTTGGCATCCACTTCTATCTTTTTCTTGAGTGAAGCGTGCGTGCGAAGAAAAATTCCGAAACAAAAATCACGTATTCATTTCATGCTCAAAACTCGATCTACTCCTAGATCTAAAGAGGGATAAACCATTTTACCTTTGGTGCGTGCCCCGCTTAATCCCGCTCGCTCCTTTTGGATGTCGGATCTCTAGGACGTCAAGTGCCGTCCCTCTAGAAGTATCCACGCGAACAAAGTGGATGGAGGAAACTCTTTAGGTGTGCTAGCACCTTTCAAGGGTTCGGCCAAGAGGAGAAGAAGAAGAAGAGCACCAACACTTGGAGGAGGAAGAAGAGAAGACACACCATTTTGAAAAATAGAACCAAAACTTGGTTTTATTCTCTCATTATGGCCGGCCACATAATGGCCATTAAGTGGCCGGCCATAAACCCCCTTTCAATTTGAATTCAAATTCAAATGGGGGGTTACAACCTTTAGAGATGATGTGGAGCATCATCATTGGTCAAATACCAAGCCAAGTCATCACTTGGTCAAGTCAAGGTGAGGTGGCCTTTTGGTCAAGTCAAACTTGACCATTAATCTTCCTTGATGAGGTGGCATCCACACTTAATGCTCTTGATGATGTGGAGCATCATCAATGGTTGGCTCCATGCCAATTCATCACCATGATGTGGCATTAAGTCAAGTCTAACTTGAGGTGGATTTGGGTCAAGTCAAACTTGCCTTTTATGGACTTTCCATATTTAGTCAAGTCAAACTTGACTCCATTTCTTCTCCCATGTCAAGTCTAACTTGAAGTGGAACCAAGTCAAGTCAAACTTGATTTAGATTTGGGTCAAGTCAAACTTGCCTTTTATGGACTTTCCATATTTAGCCAAGTCAAACTTGACTTCATTTTTTCTTCATCTATTTGTTCTTTGTGTGTGACCCTATAGGTTCTTGTAACGTTGGCAATGCTTCTAACATCTTAGAAACATAAGCAATGAGCGGTATCTAGCAACACATCATTGCTACCCAAGTTACAAGAATGTTGAGATCCAACATCACCAATGTGACTACTAATTATGACTTTCATAATATGTGACAATGTCCTTCTATCGTCGATATCTAGATTGATCTTCTATGAAGCATAGACCGTGTCATCCTCCAATCAATCTATGTGTCTTGAACTCCAAGTAGACTCACTATAATCAAATAAGCTCAATATCTCATATTGCCTTATTTGGGCATGGCCATGCACTTAGTGATCTCACTCTATCAAGACTATGATATCTCTCCCGTCATATAGGAGGGATAGATCCCATCTACATCACTCACATCCCTCCGCATAATTTGTTACATACCCAGTAATCGCCTTTATAGTCCACCCAATTACGGGTGACGTTTGACGAAACCAAAGTACATAACTCCTTATGTAGGGAACTATGGTGACTTCAGGTCTAAGGACTAATAGTCATACTAATAGTCACATGAGAAAGTATATGACACTCATATAACGATCCATGATACTTTCTCATGGTGGGTCATTCAGTATACATTCTCCAATGCATACTCATGTGTCAACTTGATATCTCATATCCATGACTTGTGAGATCAAGTCATCGTGTTGACCTACATGCTAGTCTCTATGCATTAACATTGTCCCTGAATGTTAATACTTGACTAGGAATAATTAAGAGTAGTGTTCTCTATATCATCTCACTATCGATTCAACCAATCGATTGATATAGATATGAACCTACTACCAAGGACGTTATTACACTTAGTTATTTGGCACCAATACAAGTAAGTATAATAACCATAATCAAATGCCTTTATATATATATATGAAATATGATACAATGAGTCCATACAACAACCATCACATGATTGGCTCTAGGGCTCTCACTAACAAAGCGTCCCACTCAGCATATCCTTGAACTTCACCTTGTGAGTTCTTCAGGATTTCCAGTCCAGACTAGATTATAATCCACATTTCCACCTGAATTTTTAGGTGGACCTTCATTTTGCTCTTCCAGTAGGAGAAATCTTCTCCGGAGAATAGAGGTGGACATGCGGTGCTATAGCCTTCTTGCATGGCCATTAATGAACCTGAAATTTTTGAAAAGAGACAAAAAAACTGGTTCCAAGACTTTGCCTTGGATTAGTAGTGGGTATAAAAAGAATGCAAGAAAAAAAATTTCAAGTGGTGTTGCACCAACCTCGAAGAATGAAAATTTTACGAACGAAAAATACGAATGAAAAAATAATTAACGATTAAATCCGAAAAAATTGCTCAGTTGGTGGTTTCACCAAGATTGAGCCACCCGCTCTGATACCACTTGTGGGATCGTTGTAATCGATAGAGGGGGGTGAATAGCAATTACTAGAAATTTTCGGAAAAGAGAATACGCAGCGGAAAAGAAAAGTGACAATGCTAACACCGTTTCTTTTTACTTGGTTCGGAGTCTGTAATGACTCCTACTCCAAGGGTCACGGTCCTTGACCATTTTCATTAGACAATTCTATATCTCGAAGATGATGTACAAATGTAGAACTTGAGTATAGAATTAAACAACAAAATTAAAAATATACCGACGACACTGAGGGATTAGCGAAGCATCTTGGGTAGCGTGTCATCGATCTGGATCATTATCGGCACGGGAAACTCGAGCACGGAAGAATGATGGAGAGCGTTTGAGTGCTAGAGTCACAAGAAAGCTGTTCTGAATTGTTGAAGAAGCAAAGGGGTGAAGCCCCTTATATAGGCAGTTCTCGGGCGCCTTTGGGCTCTTAGGCGCCTACCACGTGGAGCGAATCGAGCACATGCTTATCCGTAGACTCAGCCAAAACTCTATCTCTTGGTCTTGGGCGCTTGGGACCTCTGAGGCGTCTGATGGCTCATGGGCTCCTAAGATGCAAATGTGGCGAACCTGCCAGCTTAGCTTCTCACCCGCAGAAATACCTCAGCTCAGGCTCCTGTTACCTGTCAGGCGCCTGGTCTCATGGGCGCCTGAAACCTTTCAGGCGTCTTGGATGCAACAATTACTCCTTTTCACTCCTGCAACCAGGGTTAGTCGAAGAACAATATAACATTAATAATAAATGCATGGATTGTAACGCCCGCCCCTCCTCACCTTATAAAAAAGGAAACTCGGCGCTACGCGAACATACATACATATATATATATATATATATACCTTAACGCAATGGAACAATTTAAAACATGTAAACACATCTTAAAACATGGGAGCATACTTGGTATTCATATGCTCAACTTGGTTCAAACTTTTAATTCAAGAAGTACATTATGCAATCATGTGAACTTACGACATATAAGACTCTAGATGGGGAATGAGCTACCAAGCAAGCATGACATTATATGAGAGAACCCTAGGCTCAACTACAACCTACGGCCTGACCTAACCCGTGGCATGTGAGTACGAACACCACACAAAAGCATGTGAGCATTAACATAGGTTTTAGAGTTTACACAGGAAATTTAAAGGTATGAATCGAACTACATAGACATCAAACTCTAACACCCTAGAGCATGTTACATAATCCATATTGAGTCTTTAAACAAGCAAGCTCTAAACATGAATTCCATGACAAGTGCTAGTTGTAGAAATATCGTATTTTAGGAATGAACACAAAACATAGCATAGCATGTTGTAATATATGAACAAACATAAAACATAGTATGACATATTAGTATGATAATCTAACATCAACAAGTGTAACAATGTGGAAACTTAAGACATGGATAAATTCTTGATTCGTAAGCAAGCATAAGTAACAGGATCTCTTCCACCATGCCACTGCCATATACATCTTTGCCCCTCCTGCTGCTCCCTTTAGTTTAGCATGCCTTTACCCTTTTCTGCAGTATAAGGAAAACACTAAACTATAAGCATATAGGCTTAGTAAGATCCTTTCCTACTCACAAAAAAAACCATGCGTCATGAATTGGACATAGAGAAAGTTAAACAACAACATATGGAAAGAATATTCATATTACAAGAGTACTTCAACTTCAAGTATGGTAATTCAAGTAGGCACATAATGTGAGATAAATGTCTTTATGCATGAGGGATGTTTCTTTAAAAACATATATGTATAAGTACTTCAACATAAGGGCCCAGCATTGTACCACATTCATAATTTACGCGCATCCCTTAAGTAGATACGAGGTAGCTAATCCCGACCTACTAGAGAACTAGGCAACCTTCGGCCTAGGGGCAACGTAGGAGCCCATCCCAAGGACCTTTTTAGGGTCTGATACAAGCCCATACAAAAGTAAAATAGCTTATCATGTTTCCTTTCTTCTCATAAAGAATGTTGTTAGCATCTTTTAGATATTCCATCATTCATAAGTCATGCATAACATAGGTATGCCCTAAAGGGCCTAAACATAATCAGGATACATGAAGCATAACATAAAACATGCATGAATAAGGCCTAACATAATCATAAAGTAACATAGAAGCATGTGTTGGGACCGGGTGCATGTTGACATGGATACGGGTTCGTAATTTTAAATTTTAATTACGTGCAGTGGAAGGTTTAACATAAATAATTTCTTAAATTATTTTAACCACGTATCTAGCATGTAACCTTAAGTTGTGGAGACATGATCATACATTTAAAATTTTGCAAAAAGTAAACTAATTTACTTAATACCTCGCGTAACTCGTAGAAAGGGACGAGATCCAACCGTAGCGTCCCTTGGAAGCTCCGCCTCTATTCGCGTCCACGCCGAATTCTCTTCGGGATGACTTCACAAAGCCACGAGTTTTGTGCCGACGAGAACTACTAGATTCTCCAAAAGCACAACTAGAATATCAAGAGAGAAAGATGGAAACTAACCACCAAGTAACGGAATCAAGATTCCGAGGAAAGGAAGGAAGGAGACGCGTCCCGCTTCATCTTGGTGGTGGCTCACGGCTAGGGAAGATGGCGTCGGCCCTAGGGGGTTGCGCCGGCCCTAGAGAGAGAGAGGGGTTGCGCCGTCCCTAGAGAGAGAGAGGGAGATGCGCCGGCCCTAGAGAGAGAGAGGGGGATGCGTCGGCCCTAGAGAGAGAGGGGTTGCGTCGGCCCTAGAGAGAGAGAGAGGGGGATGCACTGACCCTAGAGAGAGAAAGAGAGAATAAGGGAGAGAGAGAGCTTCTTAATCTCTTGATTAATTGGAATTCAAGGCTTGCCTTTGGTTCCTTTATATAGTAGCTTCTCTATTGCTAAGTCTCCCTTTTAACGGAATTAACGGAATAAATTTTTATAAGAAATTTATCTCATGAATTCTCTTATGAATTATTCCATTATGCCAAGTTTTATTATAACTAACTTTATAATAAAACAAATACATTTCTCCTTTTAATTATGGAATAAAATTTGTATGAAATTTTCTTATTATGGAAAAATCAATTCATAATTGATTTTATAAATTAAAATTAAACCAATTCATGGTTCATTTTAATTTCCAAGAAAAGAATAAATTTCTACAATTTTCTTTATATAAATTTATTTATCCATAATTTTATAAAACAAATCGCGCTTGATTTATTTTATAATTTAAACCAATTAAATTGGTTTTCTCTCTTTTATTGTGGCCGGCCAAACACCCTCTTTGGCCGGCCACACCAAGCCCTTCCCTCGCGAACTAAACGCATTTAATTGGCCCAATAAGCCTTCAAAAGACTTAGCCATTTTAAGCTTCCGATGCGCCTCTGATAAATTCAGATTCGACTTATTTCTCTTGATTGGAAAATCTAATTTTCAACTCGTTTTAAATCCCTCGGATTACTCGTAGTGCGTGTGACTAAATAGGCTTTCGATTTATGTTGGCCGTCTATAATCAACTAATTATAGAAAGATCAACGGTTGACCTCAGATATAATTCTGAAACCCTTCAGCAGCTCTAATGAATTGTGCCTCATTCCCTTCACCATCATATACCCACTTGGTTCAGGACATGGTCTGTGTGTGTCAGTCCCCACTAGGCTGACTACGTCACACCTAGCCCAAGTAACTTTCTCTCGTCCTTTGGATTTCTAATTACTCTCATGTATTTAAGAGACTCATACTCTAAACATGTCATGCTCTGACCAGAGGCTTTGAGTAACAATCCGACGATAGGCCTGGGTATACATCTCCTCGCAAGGAGTGGTGAATCCTTTGTAGGCTGTTCAAACATCTTCGGGCACTTCGGCTTATACCCAACCATCCTGGGTCCACACCTCCTTGGAGATGCTTGCTTAAGATGTTAAAGTATAAGTCTCCATGACCAAGATGACTTGAACACCGCAAGTCAAAGGAACATCGCACTTAAGCTGCAGTAATAACTTTCATTGACATATCTATATGTAGATTACCATATGAAGTTTTACAGTCAGTCACTCCAATGAACTAGTTCCCTTAACTAGCATCCATGTTTATCTCCGGATATCCCAATGTCACCAGCCAGTGAAAATCAACTGATTAGAGAATAACCCATGCTAGTCTCAACAGAATTGACAGCGTCTGTATTTATCAATTCATCGACTAGGGATATTTTCAATACTTCACAATTGCACATGTAGAGATAATCACTAGTTGTGATTCCATCACAAATTCTCTCATGCTGTGAATTGTATTGCGGGCATTCAATAAATGAGTTTAAGATTTCAATCAAATACACAAACATGTATACTCAAATAGTGAATTTTCATTTATTGAAATAAATGTTTACAATTATAAGGCGATTGCCTTAGGACACTTCTCTCATATCACTAACAAACTCCCACTTGGCCTAATGCCAATCGCTACGGTATCCAATACCACAGGCTCTAACATGACCCTCAAACTTGCTCTGAGCTGAGGCAAGGCCTTAGTTAAAGGATCCGCTAAATTCCTTTCAGTGGGAATTTTCTCAATTTGTATATCATTCCTACTTATAATCTCTCTGATCAGATGATAGCGGTGAAACACGTGTTTGGATCGCTGATGAGACCTTGGTTCCTTTGCTTGTGCAATAGCTCCATTGTTGTCGCAGTAAACCGGCACTGCTTCATCAATGGTTGGAACCACACCAAGTTCGGAGACGAAGTTCTTGATCCAGACTGCTTCCTTTGCTGCTTCCGAAGCTGCGATATATTCCGCTACGTATCCAGACTGAGATTTGGAGTCATCCTTATCTGTCTGGAAACTAGCATCTGTATACACACGTATTACCATATCTCCTTCTCCATATATTAGGAACACATCCTTAGTTCTTCTTAAGTACTTAAGGATTGTCTTGACAGCCGCCCAGTGATCCATACCTGGATCAGACTGGTATCTGCTCGTGACGCTCAGAGCATATGATACATCGGGCCTAGTACATAACATAGCATACATGATAGATCCTATCGCGGATGCATAAGGAATCTTATTCATGCAAATCCTCTCGTCTTCTATGCGCGGACACATAGACTTTGAAAGGTTGATCCCATGCCTGATGGGAAGGTAACCTTTCTTGGATTCCGACATGCTAAACCTTTTTAGCACTCGGTCTATATGTAGACTGCGAAAGACCAAGCAACCGTTTTGATCTATCTCTATAGATTCTAATCCCAAGGATATAGGTTGCTTCTCCTAGGTCTTTCATGGAGAAAGTTTTGGACAACCAAATTTTAACTGTCTGTAAAACTGATACATCGTTTCCTATAAGTAATATGTCATCGACATATAATACTAGGAATACGACTGCACTCCCACTAACCTTCTTGTACACACAAGGTTCGTTAGGATTTTGTGAGAAATCAAACTCTTTGATTGTTTCATCAAAACGGATGTTCCAGCTCCTGGATGCTTGCTTCAGTCCATATATGGATCGTCGAAGCTTGCATACTTTGGTTTTATCAACCAATGTGAAACCTTCAGGTTGTATCATGTATACATCCTCAAGCAGGTTTCCATTAAGGAAAGTTGTTTTCACATCCATTTGCCATATCTCATAATCATAATGAGCTGCTATGGCTAGGAGCATCTGAATGGATTTAAGCATAGCTACTGGCGAATAGGTTTCGTCATAATCAATTCCTTGTTTCTGACGATATCCTTTTGCCACTAATCTAGCTTTAAAGGTAACAACATTACCTTCCATGTCGGTTTTCTTCTTGAAAACCCACTTGCACCCTATGGGTTTAATCCCTTCAGGTGGGTTAACCAAGTCCCATACTTGATTTTCGTACATGGAATCCATTTTCAACTTCATGGCTTCAAGCCATTTGTCCCTTTCTGAATTTTTCAGAACATCTTCATAACTGATAGGTTCATCATCGCTTATGAGTAACACGTCATTCGATTCGCTTATGAGAAATCCGTATCTCTCTGGAATATTGGGTGTCCTATCAGATCTACGAAGAGGTGGTGTTGTTTTAGGTTCAACTGATAGCTCATCATTATGAGTTATTGGTTGTGGGTCTAGACTAGGTGTCTCTGTAATGTCTATTGGAGTTTCTTGAACTTCATCAAGTTCAATGCCACTCCCACTGTTTCTTGTAAAAGAAATTCTTTTTCTAGAAATACAGCATGCCTTGAAATAAACACCTTTTGTTCCAAGGGATGATAGAATTGGTAACCCTTCGTTTCCTTAGGGTATCCAATAAATAGACATTTATCAGACTTAGCATCCAATTTGTCTGATACAGTCCGCTTCACATAAGCAGGACAACCCCATATCTTAAGGTGAGTTAAGTGAGGTTTCTTACTATTCCATGTGTCATATGGAGTAGTAGAGATTGCCTTGGTCGGGACTCTGTTTAGCAAGTAAACAGCTGTCTTAAGTGCATAGCCCCAAAAGGATTTTGGAAGAGTTGCATGATTCATCATCGACCTAACCATGTCCATCAAGGTTCGGTTGCGCCTCTCAGATACACCATTATGCTGTGGTGTATACGGCGGAGTCCATTGGGACAATATCCCATTGTCCCTAAGATAATCTTGAAACTCTTGACTTAAGTATTCACCACCCCGATCGGATCGAAGTATCTTAATACTTTTGCCAAGTTGTTTCTCTACTTCATTTCTGAACTCTTTGAATTTCTCAAAAGCTTCAGACTTGTGTTTCATCAAGAACACATACCCGAATCGTGAGTGATCATCGATAAAGGTAATGAAGTAGCTATAGCCTCCTTGTGCAAGAGTTGACATTGGTCCACATACATCAGTATGTATTAGACCAAGCAATTCTCCCACTGGATTACCTTTTCCAGAAAAGGGTAATTTGGCCATCTTGCCTTTTAAGCATGATTCGCATGTATCAAATGAACCGGGTTCAAATGATTCCAAAATTCCACATCGGTGTAATTTGGTCATGCGTTTCTTACTTACATGGCCAAGACGACAATGCCATGTGTAGGAGTCTATTCGATTATCTATTCGAGCACGTTTGTTGCTAACTTCGATATTGAAAACGTCACCGGATAAATCTAACGTGTAGATACCATTGCACAAAGTTCCATTCCCATAAAGAACGCCATTTAAAGTTATGTAACAATAATTGTTACTAAAAGTTAAATAATAACCCTTTTCATTCAAACATGAAATAGATACAATGTTCTTTATTAACGAAGGAACAAAATAACAATTATCCAAAACTAAGACACGTCCAGTGGGGAGCTTTAGCAAATATGTTCCGATGGCAACAGCAGCAATCTTTGCTCCATTTCTAACTCGCAAATTCGCTTCTCCTTTGACGAGTCTTCTTCTATTCCTTAGCCCCTGTATGTCATTACATATATGTGAGCTACACCCAGTATCAAGTACCCAGGTATTTGAGGAAATAGAGTGACATTCAATAACGAAGATACCTGAAGAGGATGGGGCATCGGATGCCTTCTTCTTCAAGGACTCAAGATAAACTTTGCAGTTTCTTCGCCAGTGACCCTCCTTGCCACAGTGATGACAAGTGCCTTTTGGTGTCTTTTCAGTCTTTTTGGCCTTTTTGTTCTTTCCTTTATTCTGTTCTTTGGCCTTCCTCTTAGAACCTTTCTTCGAGGAACCAACTAGCAGTACCGTCTTTTGATCCTGCTTTACATAAGGCTCAATAGTCTTCAGTAGGTTGAGCAACTCAGGAATGGTAGTCTCCAGCATGTTCATCCGATAGTTCATCACAAATTGTGAATAACTTTTGGCCAAACAATGCAAAATTAAGTCAATATTTAGTTCATGATCCATTGCAAAACCGAGTGTGCTCAGTCGCTCAATGTACCCCAACATCTTTAACACAAACTGTGAGGCAGAAGTGCCTTCCTGCATCCTAGAGGTGAAGAGGAGTCTGGAGACTTCGAACCTTTCGGATCTCGCCTGCTCTTCAAACAACTCATGAAGATGGAAGATGATGGTATAAGCATCCATATGCTCATGTTGCTTTTACAGCTCAGGTATCATTGAGGCTAGCATGATGCAACTTGCAAGTTCAGAATCGGTCACATGTTTCTGATAGGCCACTAACTGGTCTGGAGTTGCATTTTCTGGAGGACGGTTGGGAAGTTGATCTTCAATGACATAAGCAAGCTTCTCTGCCTTGAGGACTATCCTCAGGATTCGAAGCCAGTCCATGAAGTTTGGCCCAGTCAGTTTATTGGTGTCCAAAATAGAACGCAAATTCAGTGAAGACATGATCGAGTAATTAACCTAGAAATACAAATTGAGCTTATGTGAGAAGAATGATTAAAGAATGTATCAATATACATTAATAAAAAAATCCTATTTATTTTTCAAATTGAATAACCCTTTTTATCAATTCGGGAGATCGTAGGAACATCTCCAAATAGGTTGATATCCAACCATAGATAAGAACAACCATGGCTGTGGCCATCAAGTTATTCTTAGCTATGAAGGTAGGTAATTATACCGATTACATATCACATATATGTAACTATCACTTTATGCTATCAACTAATTGAATGTTTGCATAAATCATTGGGTTGTTAACTCATTAACATGTATGCAACAATGTACATAGCACCCAACTGCACCTCTCTTTACATCGACCTTGGCTGTGGCACAACAAATCGATGCTCCAAGCTTAAGGCTGACCCATTGATCAAGAAATAGTTTTAATATGGTTGGAGCTCATTCAACCGTTTAGTCAGGCTTGGATGTGTCCAACAACCAAAACTAAGGATTGACCTCTGACTCCAACTATATTATTCATAAACTAATTCCATGGTTTGAACATGTTGAGGTTCAAGCCGGGCATGGATGTGTCCATCAACCCAAACGAGAAACAAAACTCCGGTTCTAACCATATTAATGGAAGGTGTTAGCCTTAATATTTTGTAAGGGGTTTTGGGTCTCATCCTTTCTTTTCTAAGCACATTCATGACATATAATTATGTCATGACTAACGATTTCCTTAATAAAGTATGTATGTGACTTAATTTATCAAGTCTCATCAATTGGATTAGGAACCGGATTTCCAAATCCCGATTTCATACTTTATTCAAGGAATTGTTTTGGGAAATAATTTCCTAAATTGTCATAATCAATTTCGGAAATAATATGTTTAAGACTTTGATTTCTCTAAATCAAATCTTATTAAATTAAGAGAGAGATTCCCTTAATTCAACCACATATTATTTTCATGAAAATCTCATTTAAGAAAACTCTATAGGAAACCATTTTCCTAATTAATTTTGGAGACAACAATATATAAGAGCATCACCTCTTAAATCAAATTTCCAAGATTTGATCACATATTTTATTCATGGATTAATTAATTACAACAAATTATTTTCTAAGGGTGGCTCCCCGAGGCTCAGATACCCAAAGAAAAGAAATTTGTCGTAAATCTAATTTGGACGGCTCCTCGAGGCTCAATCCAAATTAAACATGACAATTTTATTCAAAATGGGAAATTAAATTACAACAACTAACTTTAAATTGGACGGCTCCCCGAGGCTCAATCCAAAATAAAGAATTTTGTTAATAATTTAAAACCAATTCAATTTAATTGTCAATTAATTATCCATAAATTTGTCTAGACTTTCTTAAAAGAAAGTGCCCAAAATTGCGAGATTTCATAATAGGTTTTCAGAATAATTGTAAGTTTCTGGTACAAAGAAAACTTACATATTTCCAAAGTTAGAAAATTTCCAAAATAGGAAATTTCCAAAATTGGAAAGTTTCCAAAGATGGGAAGTTTTCACAATTATCATAAAATTTCAGAAACTAGGATATTTCAAAAGTTTGCGAAATTTCATGAGGATTTCCAAACTTTGAAATTCCTAAATCTAAAATTTATCATAATTGGAAAGTTTCCAAAATTGGAAAATTTTCCAAAATTGAGATCATGACAAAGTTTTCCGCAAAACAATTATATGATTGTGTCGAACACTAACCGGCTCTGATACCACTGTTGGGACCGGGTGCATGTTGACATGGATACGGGTTCGTAATTTTAAATTTTAATTACGTGCAGCGGAAGGTTTAGCATAAATAATTTCTTAAATTATTTTAACCACGTATCTAGCATGCAACCTTAAGTTGTGGAGACATGATCATACATTTAAAATTTTGCAGAAAGTAAACTAATTTACTTAATACCTCGCGTAACTCGTAGAAAGGGACGAAATCCAACCATAGCGTCCCTTGGAAGCTCCGCCTCTATTCGCGTCCACGCCGAGTTCTCTTCGGGATGACTTCGCAAAGCCACGAGTTTTGTGCCGACGAGAACTACTAGATTCTCCAAAAGCACAACTAGAATATCAAGAGAGAAAGATGGAAACTAACCACCAAGTAACGGAATCAAGATTCCGAGGAAAGGAAGGAAGGAGACGCGTCCCGCTTCGTCTTGGTGGTGGCTCACGGCTAGGGAAGATGGCGTCGGCCCTAGGGGGTTGCGCCGGCCCTAGAGAGAGAGAGGGGATGCGCCGGCCCTAGAGAGAGAGAGGGGATGCGCCGGCCTAAGAGAGAGGGGGATGCGCCGGCCTAGAGAGAGAGAGGGGTTGCGCCGGCCCTAGAGAGAGAAAGAGAGAATAAGGGAGAGAGAGAGCTTCTTAATCTCTTGATTAATTGGAATTCAAAGCTTGCCTTTGGTTCCTTTATATAATAGCCTCTCTATTGCTAAGTCTCCCTTTTAACGGAATTAACGGAATAAATTTTCATAAGAAATTTATCTCATAAATTCTCTTATGAATTATTCCGTTATGCCAAGTTTTATTATAACTAACTTTATAATAAAACAAATACATCTCTCCTTTTAATTATGGAATAAAATTTGTATGAAATTTTCTTATCATGGAAAAATCAATTCATAATTGATTTTATAAATTAAAATTAAACCAATTCATGGTTCATTTTAATTTCCAAGAAAAGAATAAATTTCTACAATTTTCTTTATATAAATTTCTTTATATAAATTAATTTATTTATCCATAATTTTATAAAACAAATCGTGCTTGATTTATTTTATAATTTAAACCAATTAAATTGGTTTTCTCTCTTTTATTGTGGCCGGCCAAACCAAAGAGGGTGGGCACCCTCTTTGGCCGGCCACACCAAGCCCTTCCCTCGCGAATTAAACGCATTTAATTCGCCCAATAAGCCTTCAAAAGACTTAGCCATTTTAAGCTTCCGATGCGCCTCTGATAAATTCAGATTCGACTTATTTCTCTTGATTGGAAAATCCAATTTTCAACTCGTTTAAATCCCTCGGATTACTCGTAGTGCGTGTGACTAAATAGGCTTTCGATTTATGTTGGCCGTCTATAATCAACTAATTATAGAACGATCATGAGTGGCACCTAGTAGTACATCATGACCCCCCAATTAATCGAAAGATCAACGGTTGACCTCAGATATAATTCTGAAACCCTTCAGCAGCTCTAATGAATCGTGCCTCATTCCCTTCACCATCTTATACCCACTTGGTTCAGGACATGGTCTGTGTGTGTCAGTCCCCACTAGGCTGACTACGTCACACCTAGCCCAAGTAACTTTCTATCGTCCTTTGGATTTCTAATTACTCTCATGTATTTAAGAGACTCATACTCTAAACATGTCATGCTCTGGCCAGAGGCTTTGAGTAACAATCCGATGATAGGCCTGGGTATACATCTCCTCGCAAGGAGTGGTGAATCCTTTGTAGGTTGTTCAAACATCTTCGGGCACTTCGGCTTATACCCAACCATCCTGGTCCACACCTCCTTGGAGATGCTTGCTTAAGATGTTAAAGTATAAGTCTCCATGACCAAGATGACTTGAACACCGCAAGTCAAAGGAACATCGCACTTAAGCTGCAATAATAACTTTCATTGACATATCTATATGTAGATTACCATATGAAGTTTTACAGTCAGTCACTCCAATGAACTAGTTCCCTTAACTAGCATCCATGTTTATCTCCGGACATCCTAATGTCACCAGCCAGTGAAAATCAGCTGATTAGAGAATAACCCATGCTAGTCTCAACAGAATTGACAGCGTCCGTATTTATCAATTCATCGACTAGGGATATTTTCAATACTTTACAATTGCACATGTAGAGATAATCACTAGTTGTGATTCCATCACAAATTCTCTCATGCTGTGAATTGTATTGCGGACATTCAGTAAATGAGTTTAAGATCTCAATCAAATACACAAACATGTATACTCAAATAGTGAATTTTCATTTATTGAAATAAATGTTTACAATCATAAGGCGATTGCCTTAGGACACTTCTCTCATATCACTAACAGCATGTCAACATTATTATGTCATTTATGAATCATGAAAATATGTTCTTGATCTCTTAAGCCAATAGAAAGCATACTTAGGGTTTTTAGCCTCCTCCTAGGCCTAAAACTAGGACTTGGCCGAACCCCTTGTTCCATTTTCAAGAAATCATAAGTGACATAAAAATCATATAACATTCATATAACACATATCATATCATAGAAAAATCATTAGCAAGCATAGTTGGGGGTCTAACTTGATCCTAATCATAGTTTTAGGGGCTTGGCCAAAACCTTCAAGGGGCCTACTCTATGATTTAAGCAACATAACACTCAAAGCAATTATACTATAGGTGAGGGGAGACTTACCTCTTTTGCTTGGTTACCACCAATCTATATACCCTTAAATTGAGAGCGATGAAGACCTCCTTGCTTTTAGGATCTCCTTTGTTCTTCTAGCCTTATAAGGGGTCTTAAGTCTTCAAGAGATCCCCCTTGTGAAGCTTTCTAGGGGAGAAACCCTAGATGAGGTTTTTGGAAATGGGAGAGGGAGAGAGAGAGGTTCGGTGGGGGTGGAAGAAGGAGGTAGAAGAGAACAATTTCTAATGTCTTTTGTCTCTTCACTTATCCCTACTTATACTAAGTGAAAGGGCAAGGTGCCTCTTCACAAGTGCCTCTTCACATCCCCTACCCTTAACTACAATCTTCCTCTCCTTTCTAATAGCACACCCCTGCTGGGGCTACTGGTTATCACATGCATCATAAGGCTTTGCTACCACCTAAGGTCCAAGGTTTAAACCTTGGCCAATGCTACTTTTTGGTTCTCCCCCCCCCCCCCCTCCTTTTTTTTTGAAAAGCCCACATAAAGTCCATTAAGAATTATACTAAAATTTCACATAAAATCCATCAAGAATTATACTAAAATTCATATTAGTGTTCATGAAAAAATTGAGAGGATTTTACGGGCATTACATGGATAACAACCAGAGCTGTCTTGGTTCTGACTTTGGATTTCAAATGAAACCCTAGGTCGAACCGACACCTACTATTCCCTCTTCCGAGGAACGCACCCTCACCTACTTCTCTCAGGAGAGGTTACCTTTTGTCAATCAGCTCCTCCGGTTGGACTTTTGCTCGGCCTCCGAGACTGTTGGATATCGAGACGTTCGTACCTCGACCCGCCTCTACTTTTGTCCGCAATTCTCGCTCGGCTAAGACTCCTGCCCGATCTTCCAGATCAGGATTTGGATGCCCAGTCAACGACCAGGACTTCTTGCCCAGTCCTCGACTAGGACTTCTTGCTCAACCCTGCAGAACAAGACTTCGTGCCTAGGTGAACTAGGACTTTCCTGCACACTTGGTAAATCCATTAGATCACAATATAACTTAACTTTGAACCCTTTTGTTGGTGCAGACAACACCCAAGTCGAACCTGTGTTTTGATAATGGCAAAGGGTTCAAAAGTTAAGATATAATTTTGATCTAACATATTTACTAAGTGTACATGAAAAGAAGCCCTAGGTACACTAGGCACGAAGTCCTGGTCAAGGACTGGGCACGAAGCCCTGGCAAGGAGCTGGGCACCGAAGACCTGCTCGGAAGGTGGGCACGAAGACCTGGTCAGGTGCATCGGGCAAAAGTCTAACCGGAGGAGCCGGTTGGCAAAAGGTAAACTCTCCTGAGAGGAGTAGGTGAGGACGCGTTCCCTGTCGAGGGAACAGTAGGTGTCGGCTCGACCTAGGGCTCCATTTTGGAGACCCAAAGTCAGAACCAAGACAGCTACGGCTGTAAAATACACTAACATGCTTGCTTTGTTTTGTTTGGTACTAACCCTGGATGCAGGACCGAAGGAACGAGTCTCTGCAGCTCAGAATGCTCCAAAGGAGAGGAGCAGTAACTGGGTTGGGCGCCCAGGAGTAGCAGCTGGGTTTGTTTTAAAAACTACTTTACTTAATTTCTTAATCAGCTTTTAATTAGTTTGAAAAATCTTTTTAGCTTTTTCTTTTTAATAATTTTCGACTTAGTTTTATTTTAAAAACTACCCCCTTCAAAACTAGGGCTTTTTCGCAAATGGACTTAGCCTAGGCCTTAACCCTAGAACTGCATGCACCTATAGATTTAAAAGTCAGCATCTCACAAGCACCTTAGGGTACTTTTGACTGATAACCTAGAATGGGTTGAGATGCTTAGGTCTTTGCCTTAATTCAAGATGTAGATCAATGCATCTGCAGTAATTGGGGTACTAAATACAACTTAAACAGTAATCAGGTTAAGTATCAAGTTTAGAAAATCTAACTTGAACAGAACACTTAACTTGACTAACCCTAGCGAAAACTACTGTTTATAACAGTTGGTTAGTAGCTAACTGGGTTAGACAGGACCCTACAGAAATAATTTTAATTGATTTGATTCAGTTTACATCTTGAATTGGTTCAGTACAGCACATTATTCTTTTGTTATATCCTTATGCAATTTATTTATTTTAGATATGCTGCTTTGCTTTTGATATATGGCAAAGGGGGAGAGATAGGAAAAGAGAGAAGCTTTAAATTTTTTCAAAATTCAAAACTTTATCCTGTCTTATCGTTTAAGCTAAGTGTTTTTTTTTCAAAACTGCTTTCAAAGTACTTAAGCTAAATTTTTTTCAAAACTGTTTCAAAAGTACTTGACTTAAACTGTTTCAAAAGTACTTGACTTAAATTGTTTTCAAAAATTTCTAAGTAGTACTTGACTTAAATTGTTTTCAAAAATTTCTAAGTAGTACTTGACTTAAATTGTTCTAAAAATTTCTAAGTACTTAACTTAACCCAATTTCAAAATTATTTTTAAGTACTTGACTAAAGTTGCTTACAAAAGTATTTCGAAGTACTTAAACTCAAGCTATGTTCAAAACTTTTTCTAAATATTTATCTTGAATAGAAAAGTTTCTAAAGTTTCTAAAGAGATTGAATTTTTTTTTTTAAACTTCAGAAAATGATTCTACTAAGTTTTTGACTTAAATTTTTCTAAGTGTAAAGTTTCTAAGTGTCCAAATCAAAAAAAATTTTGGACCAAAATTTCTTTTGGAAAATAGCTTCTAAAACTTCTGTTGAAAAAAGTTCTAAGTGTTGAAAAATCAATTCCATCTTTAGACTTAGAAATTTTTTCAAACCCCACGAACTTTTGAAAAACCTAGAGGGAGATTCCTTTTAGGGGGAAACGAAATTGTTATATCACCTATTTTAATTAACTTAACTTTTTGAACCGGGTTGCCATAATCAAAAAGGGGGAGATTGTTGGTGCAGACAGCACCCAAGTCGAACCTGTGTTTTTGATAATGGCAAAGGGTTCAAAAGTTAAGATATAATTTTGATCTAACATATTTACTAAGTGTACAGGAAAAGAAGCCCTAGGTACACTAGGCACGAAGTCCTGGTCGAGGACTGGGCACGAAGCCCTGGCAAGGTGCTGGGCACCGAAGACCTACTCGGAAGGTGGGCACGAAGTCCTGGTCGAGGACTGGGCACGAAGCCCTGGCAAGGAGCTGGGCACCGAAGACCTGCTCGGAAGGTGGGCACGAAGACCTGGTCAGGTGCATCGGGCAAAAGTCCAACCGGAGGAGCCGGTTGGCAAAAGGTAAACTCTCCTGAGAGGAGTAGGTGAGGACGCGTTCCCCGTCGAGGGAACAGTAGGCGTCGGCTCGACCTAGGGCTCCATTTTGGAGACCCAAAGTCAGAACCAAGATAGCTACGGCTATAAAATGCACTAACATGCTTGCTTTGTTTTGTTTGGTACTAACCCTGGATGCAGGACCGAATGAACGAGTCTCTGCAGCTCAGAACGCTCCAAAGGAGAGGAGCAGCAGCTGGGTTGGGCGCCTAGGAGGTCCCGGGCACCCTAAGTCAAAGCCAAACAAAGAGTTACAAGAAAACGCTTCGGAAGCCTTACTCCCGGGCGCCCCCTTGCTCCCGGGCGCCCCCGTGCTCTCGGGCGCCCCGGATGCCTCGGGCGCCCCAGGCTCAAGCCAACGAAGCGGATAGAGTCAAGCCAGCGAGAAGCCAGCGGACCGAGTCAACCCGGGCGCCCCCTGCGTCCCGAGAGCCCAAAGTCAACTCTCAGCCCTATTCAAGTGGGATAAGGGCTGACCGAGACTTGTCCGGATCGACTGATACGTGGGGGGATGGCGCCCCCAACGTTTAGGGCGCCCCAGGAGGCTATAAATAGCCCCTCAACCCCAAGGCTTCTCACAACATTCCTTCCAACGATTCTACGCTCTTCGACTCAAACGCGCTGCTCCAGAAACCTGCCATTTCGAGATTCCAAGCGCCGACGACGACCCTCCGCACCGAAGTACAATCCATACCGGGCGTTGATCACGAAGAGTAAAACTGTTATATTTACTGCAATTTACTTATACAATTCTTGTAAACCTTTTGCGCTCATATAGAATTACCCGCAGTAAACGGTCAACGACCGTGGGCCTTGGAGTAGGAGCCGACCGCGACTCCGAACCAAGTAAAATCGCTTGAGTCTTTGTGTTGTGTTTTGTTTATTCTGCTGCGTATTTGCTCTTTTGTCTATCCGAAACGATTTACGATATTCACCCCCCCTCTATCGTATTCTCTCGATCTAACACCTTTGTCATTATCAAAACCAGGTTCGATCTGATGCTTCCGGCACCAACAGTACTAAACTTGTTTTGCAGGGTATGTTGTGTTTTGGACTAACATGATTTTACAAAGGTTTTTTATAAAAGTTTCCTCGGATGAACAGTGCCTGAGGCCTCTTAGTTAGGACTTGAGGTGCCTCAGGTGTTTAAGGGTGTTAGGATCTTTGCCCTAGCTAGAGGGGGGTGAATAGCTAGCTTTCGATTTTACTTTCCTACAAACACGTTAGCGGAAGCAATACAAATAGAAATATGAAGGTAGGAAAGAAATCAATGCTAACTCACTGATTTTACTTGGTATCCACCTCTTAAAGGTGACTAATCCAAGGATCCACACACACCACACAAACCCTTCACTATGAACTTCTCCTTCTCAATATCACACTTGAAGGTGGAGAAACCCTAACACAATGATCTCCCTCCTCTTACAAATGAAATGAAAGCTTGGAGGAGGAGATTGAGAGAGTTGTGAAGCTTGGAGAGCTCTAGAATGATCACACACTTCATATACCAGGAAAAACCTTGACCTCTCCAAGATAAAACACTAGGTTTTATATCTTCGTCCGCGACTCCAGTCGACTGCTCACTTGCCAGTCGACTGGGAGGCTTCAACGGCTACAAAATATGCAATGAGTGCCTCAGCCGCCTTCGCAACGGTCGACCTCCAGTCGACTGGTACAGTACCAGTTGACTGGCCGGTCGACTGGAACCAATTCCAGTCGACTGGTCGACCCTCCTTGAGTCGACCAGATTCTCTGTGTGTTGTGGGTTGTGGTCCCAGTCGACTGACAACTTACCAGTCGACTGATGAAGCTGAGAAATCATATTTCAGCTTCTCTTTTCATCCCTTAGTCTTGACTCATGCCTTCAAACACCTTCCACAAGCCTTGTGCCTCTCTTGGATGCTTCCGAGTCCACGACTCCTCATCCTTGCACTTGCTTGAAGTGTTTCCATCGGCTTCGTCATACTAAGTCTCCCTTTTGCCAAGAGGTCACACCTCCGGGACTTCCTTTGCCAAGACTCTCTTCTTGGACTTCCCTTGCCAAGTCTTCCACCTGAACTTTCCTGCTTACTCAAGGCACACAAGTTAGAACACAAAACATTGTCTAACTTAAACTTGTTTAGCCAAACATGAAAACCATAATTACTTGGAGCAAGATTGCACCAACAATCTCCCCCTTTTTGATGTTTGGCAAAACTCATTTAAGTTAGGTCTTTAAATATAATGATACATGAACATGAGGCATATAAAGATAAGCATATGAATATAATCATGCAACATTTCATGTAATTTAAAACACATAATCATGATTAAGAGCTAACTTAATCTATTTCTCCCCCTTTTTGACAAAAATCACAAAAGGGAGTGACAACACCCAAGCGAGGAATGAAACATGAGATAAGTCAAGATAGACCCTAGTAATTCTCCTCCTTGGATAATGGAACCTACTATCCCTTGATAGACATGTACCCGTTAAAGGCTTGCTCCCCTTGGATCATTGCACCAATAATGTCCCTTGCGTGTCAACTTGCATCCAACGACTCCCTTGACCAAACAGGGTTCAAAGGACGGACAAAACTTCAATTTCAGCACAAAACAGAGTCACCCGGTCGACCTCTGGTCGGCTGCTACCAGTCGACTGGTACTGTACCAGTCGACTGGTAGCTGAAAAATTCAGTTTTCCTCCCGAAATTCAGAAATGCAGAAATAAATGTACAGTGATCGAAAAATTCTGAAATTTCACCCCAACATTTCTGAAGTTACCCACTATTCATGAAAAATATTTTGAAAAATATATGCACCTTGAAATAGTGGTTTGATACAAAGTTTGAAAAATCCAGAAATAACTTGATACTCATGAAACTATGTATCAATCTAGGCACCAACTATAGCCATCAATAAAAGACCTATGCTATGTCATTCTATGGGGATTAGGAAACGTGTTCAAGGCAAATTTAAGATTCATGATCAATGATTACCAAGAATACATGGATATGGCCATAAATAAGACTCTTGTTCTTAGCCAACAAGGAGACTCCCCCTTAATCCATTATGTCATTAAAAATTCATACCGATCATACATAGGGCTGATGGCAGCAAGAAAAATAAGAGTATAGATTTTGCACTGCCAAAGGGAATATAGTATCAAACATAATCCAAAACAACTCATATGATTACCAACCCAAAATGACGAAACTACTTCATAACCGCAAATAGAGTTTTTACATAGCTAAAAACACAAACAGAAGGGAAATCAACCATAGCCAGGTAACTAAAGTGTCATCCAAATACATCAACCAGAAAGACCTGCGTCCGAGATACAATATATGGACTAATAAAACAAGTCTCGAAGGCAACTCAATCTACTCGTCGGCAGGCGGAGGAGGTGGAGGATACTGATGAGAGATCTGCATAGCACGTAGCATCTCATACATCTCCAGCTGACGCTGGTCATAGATGCTGTGACGCTGATCCTCCATGGTCCACCGGTCATATGTCGCCTGACGAAAATCACGAAACTCCTGAAAGCCCTGGCCGACCATCTCCTCCAAATGTGTAACCCGCTCAACAAGAGAGTCGGGGTACTGAGCATCAGGCATAGGAGCATCTCCAGGGGCATCCTCAGCTCCAGCGGCATCCGCAGCTCCAGCGGCATCCGCAGGTACAGCAGGGGCGTCCTCCTCGGCTGCTAAATCATCATGACGAGGAACCTCAGCCTTCCACATCATGACTCCCCCATGACAGACAATCTTGGCGAGTTTAAGATGCAGTTCCCCTAGTTGACAATATTGAGGGGATAGTTTCTTAATCTCACCCCTAGATGTATCAATTCCTTTGGATGCAAAGTACTCTGTCAAAATGTGGCCAAAAGGCAGATAGAGTTTTCCCTGGATCGGACCTGAAAAGTGTAGAATGGAAAGAAAGACATGCAGGGCAACGTCTATGTCAAAATGCTGCTCAAGAGCATACATCATAACCAGATGCGGGAGTCGAATGACAGACCGTCCCCGGGTGACAAGAGGGAGAATGCAGTCTAGAATGATGCGATACCATATGTACTGAACTACCCCCATGTTTGTATGTTCAAAGATGTTCGACGTGATGGGTCGAGGACGGCCAAAATAGTGGCGATGAATATGATCGATGGTGACATGAGAGAAAGAACCCGTAATGCGGCCAGGCATGGTCGGAAAGCATGTAAATGGGTTGGCCGACTCACGACACTGTAGAAAGTGACGAAGACTGTCAGGATTGAACTCAACCACTACTCCCCCTACAGTAGACTCAAAGTTGTGCTCATGACCACCTATGGAATGTAAATTTACAAAAAATTCCTTAAGGAGTGTGACATTGATATCGGTTTTGCATCCAGTCAATTTGTTTAGGTGGTAGTAGTCAATTATTTCAATGAGGTGTGGGGTTCGTTCTTGAAAATATGAACGATTTAGATACCGGCAATCCATCAAATGGAACTCGGTATCTTCAAACGTTCTTTGAGCGGCCGCAGAGTAGAACCTAGGTACACGCAGCCCCGGTCTAGAAGGAGAGGGTTGCTGGGAGCTTCCCTCTCCTTGACGATGAGGTGGTGGAGGGGATTGCTGGGATCTACTCTTACCCTTTTTGGATGCAACACGTTTTTGCCTAACCCTAAATGTATGAATGAAAGGTATGAATGTCATGGGTGAACCAATGTAGAGCACACAACACCAAAAAAAATTTGATTAGTTGATAAACATGATGGAAAACAAGTACTAACAAGAGAAGTAGGAAAGGAGAAAGTCATTACCTTCGTTCCATGATGATTGAGAGGAGGAAGGTATAGCAAAATCGTCCAAAAGCCAATAGGTGCCCAAGCAACACCTTTACAAACCCTAATCTCACTCAAAAGGGATGGAGAAGATGGAGTAGGAGCAAAACCTAATGCTTGGAGGGGTTGGGGAAGGTCGGCACGCTCAAACAGAGAAGGGGCGTCGAAGAGGAGAAGTAGATCTAGGGTTTTAGGCGACCGGTCGAGTGCCCCTTTATATAGAAAACCGCCAGACCAGTCGACTGGGATGGTCCCGGTCGACTGGCTCCAGTCGACTGGGATGGTCCCAGTCGACTGGCTTCAGTCTTGCTTGCGTACAGAGATATTGGTCGACCTCCCAGTCGACTCCCAGTCGCCTGATACCAGTCGACTGGTATCTGAGCCAGTCGACTGGTAGCTGAATTTCAGCCTTCTTTGGTGAATTTCAGAAATGCCGT
>JAGFNQ010007450.1:0-167374 GCA_024364735.1 Boesenbergia rotunda
TGGAGAAAGTTTTGGACAACCAAATTTTAACTGACTGTAAGACTGATATATCGTTTCCTATAAGTAATATGTCATCGACATATAACACTAGGAATACGACTGCACTCCCACTAACCTTCTTGTACACACAAGGTTCGTCAGGATTTTGTGAGAAATCAAACTCTTTGATTGTCTCATCAAAACGGATGTTCCAGCTCCTGGATGCTTGCTTTAGTCCATATATGGATCGTCGAAGCTTGCATACTTTGGTTTTATTAACCGATGTGAAACCTTCAGGTTGTATCATGTATACATCCTCAAGCAGGTTTCCATTAAGGAAAGCTGTTTTCACATCCATTTGCCATATCTCATAATCATAATGAGCTGCTATGGCCAGGAGCATCCGAATGGATTTAAGCATAGCTACTGGCGAATAGGTTTCGTCATAATCAATTCCTTGTTTCTGACGATATCCTTTTGCCACTAATCTAGCCTTAAAGGTAACAACATTACCTTCCATGTCGGTTTTCTTCTTGAAAACCCACTTGCACCCTATGGGTTTAATCCCTTCAGGTGGGTTAACCAAGTCCCATACTTGATTTTTGTACATGGAATCCATTTCCGACTTCATGGCTTCAAGCCATTTATCCCTTTCTGAATTTTTCAGAACATCTTTATAACTTATAGGTTCGTCATCGTTAATGAGTAACACGTCGTTCGATTCACTTATGAGAAATCCGTATCTCTCTGAAATATTGCGTGTCCTATCAGACCTACGAAGAAGTGGTGATGTTTTAGGTTCAACTGATAGCTCATCATTATGAGTTATTGGTTGTGGGTCTAGACTAGGTGTCTTTGTAATGTCTATTGGAGTTTCTTGAACTTCTTCAAGTTCAATGCTACTCCCACTGTTTTCTTGTAAAAGTAATTCTTTTTCTAGAAATACAACATGCCTTGAAACAAACACCTTTTGATCCAAGGGATGATAGAATTGGTAACCCTTCGTTTCCTTAGGGTATCCAATAAATAGACATTTATCAGACTTAGCATCCAATTTGTCTGATACAATCCGCTTTACATAAGCAGGACAATCCCATATCTTTAGGTGAGATAAATGAGGTTTCTTACTATTCCACGTCTCATATAGAGTAGTAGAGACTACCTTGGTCGGGACTCTGTTTAGTAAGTAAACAACTGTCTTAAGAGCATAGCCCCAAAAGGATTTTGGAGGAGTTGCATGATTCATCATAGATCTAACCATGTCCATCAAGGTTCGGTTACGCCTCTCAGATACACCATTATGCTGTGGTGTATATGGCGGAGTCCATTGAGACAATATCCCATTGTCCCTAAGATAATCTTGAAACTCTTGACTTAAGTATTCACCACCCCGATCGGATCGAAGTATCTTAATACTTTTGCCAAGCTGTTTCTCTACTTCACTTCTTAACACTTTGAATTTCTCAAAAGCTTCAGATTTGTGTTTCATTAAGAACATATACCCGAATCGTGAGTGATCATCGATAAAGGTAATGAAGTAGCTATAGCCTCCTTGTGCAAGAGTTGACATTGGTCCACATACAACAGTATGTATTAGACCAAGCAATTCTCCCACTGGTTTACCTTTTCCGGAAAAGTGTAATTTGGTCATCTTGCCTTTTAAGCATGATTCGCATGTATCAAATGAACCGGGTTCAAATGATTCCAGAATTCCACATCGGTGTAATTTGGTCATGAGTTTCTTACTTACATGGCCAAGACGATAATGCCACATATAGGAGTTTATTTGATTATCTATTCGAGCACGTTTGTTGCTAACTTCGATATTGAAAACGTCACCGGATAAATCTAACGTGTTGATACCATTGCATAAAGTTCCGGTCCCATAAAGAACACCTTTTAAAGTTATGTAACAGCAATTGTTACTAAAAGTTAAATGATAACCCTTTTCATTCAAGCATGAAATAGATACAATGTTCTTTATTAACGAAGGAACAAAATAACAATTATCCAATTCTAAGACAAGTCCAGTAGGGAGCTTTAGCAAATATGTTCCGATGGCA
Organism: Boesenbergia rotunda; assembly: GCA_024364735.1. NCBI lineage: Eukaryota > Viridiplantae > Streptophyta > Magnoliopsida > Zingiberales > Zingiberaceae > Boesenbergia > Boesenbergia rotunda. The sequence goes on from JAGFNQ010007450.1 coordinate 2,043, forward strand.
ACAGCAGCAATCTTTGCTCCATTTCCAACTCGCAAATTCGCCTCTCCCTTGACGAGTCTTCTTCTATTCCTTAGCCCCTGTATGTCATGACATATATGTGAGCTACACCCAGTATCAAGTACCCAGGTGTTCGAGAAAATAGAGTGACATTCAATAACGAAGATACTTGAAGAGGATGGGGCATCGGATGCCTTCTTCTTCAAGGACTCAAGATAAACCTTGCAATTTCTTCGCCAGTGGCCCTCCTTGCCTCAGTGATGGCAAGTGCCTTTTGGTGCCTTTTCAATCTTTTTGGCCTTTTTCATCCTTCCCTTATTTTGTTCTTTGGGCTTCCTTTTAGAGCCTTTCTTTGAGGAACCAACTAACAGTACCGTTTTCTGATCCTGCTTTACAGAAGGCTCTATAGTCTTCAGCAGGTTAAGCAACTCAGGAATGGTAGTCTCCAGTTTGTTCATCCGATAGTTAATCACAAATTATGAGTAACTCTTGGGCAAACAATGCAGAATTAAGTCAATACTTAGTTCGTGATCCATTGCAAATCCGAGTGTGCCTAGTCGCTCAATGTACCCCAACATCTTCAACACAAACTGTGAAACAGAAGTGCCTTCCTGCATCTTAGAGGTGAAGAGGAGTCTGGAGACCTCAAACCTTTCGGATCTCGTCTGCTCGTCAAACAACTCATGAAGATGGAAGACGATGGTATGAGCATCCATATGCTCATGCTGCTTTTGTAGCTCAGGTACCATAGCGGCCATCATGATGCAACTCGCAAGTTCAGAATCGACCACATGTTTCTGATAGGCCACTAACTGGTCTGGAGTTGCATCTTCAGGAGGATGGTTGGGAAGTTGTTCTTCAAGGACATAAGCAAGCTTTTCTACCTTGAGGACTATCCTCAGGTTTCGAAGCCAGTCCATGAAGTTTGGCCCAGTCAGCTTATTGGTGTCCAAAATGGAACACAAATTCAGAGAAGACATAATCAGGTGATTATCCTAGAAATACAAATTGAGGTTATGTGATGAGAATGATAAAGAATGCATCAATATACATTAATTAAATCCTATTTATTTTTCGAATTGAATAACCCTTTTTATCAATTCGGGAGATCGTAGGAACATCTCTAAATAGGTTGATATCCAACCATAGATAAGAACAACCATGGCTAGAGTCCATCAAGTTATTCTTAGCTATGAAGGTAGGTAATTATACCGATTACATATTATACATATGTAACTATCACATTATGCTATCAACTAATTGAATGTTTGCATAAATCATTGAGTTGTTAACTCATTAACAAGTATGCAACAATATACATAGCACCCAACTGCACCTCTCTTTACATCGACCTTGGCTGTGGCACAACAAATCGATGCTCCAAGCTTAAGGCTGACCCATTAATCAAGAAATAATTTTAATATGGTTGGAGCTCATTCAACCGTTTAGTCAGGCTTGGATGTGTCCAACAACCAAAACTAAGGATTGACCTCTGACTCCAACTATATTAATCATAAACTAATTCCATGGTTTGAACATGTTGAGGTTCAAGCCGGGCATGGATGTGTCCATCAACCCAAACGAGAAACAAAACTCCGGTTCTAACCATATTAATGGAAGGTGTTGGCCTTAATATTTTGTAAGGGGTTTTGGGTCTCATCCTTTTCTTTTATGCCCATTCATGACATATAATTATGTCATGTTCTATCGATTTCTTTAATAAAGTATGTATGTGACTTAATTTATCAAGTCTCATTAATTGAATTAGGAACTGGATTTCCTAATTCTAATTTTATACTTTATTCAATGAATTGTTTTGGGAAACAATTTCCTGAATTATCATAATCAATTTCGGAAATAATATGTTTAAGACTTTGATTTCTCTAAATCAAATCTTATTAAATTAAGAGACAGATTCCCTTAATTCAACCACATATTATTTTCATGAAAATCTTATTTAAGGAAATATACTCTATAGGAAACAATTTTCCTAATTAATTTTGGAGACAATAATATGTAAGAGCATCACCTCATAAATCAAATAAGGAAATTATCATTTGAGAATCACCTCAAAAATTTTCAAGATTTGATCACATATTTTATTTATGAAAAATTAATATCAATAACTTAATTTGGACGGCTCCCCGAGACTCAATCCAAATTAAACATTTGACAATTTAAATTCAATTTAGGAAATTTAATTATAATAACCAATTTTAAATTGGACGGCTCCCCGAGCCTCAATCCTAAATAAAGAATTTTGTAAATAATTTAATTTCCAATTATAAATTTAAATGACAATTAATATTTCCATAATTTGTCTAGACTTTCTTGAAAGAAAGTGGCTAAAATTGTGAGCTTTCCATAAATGGAAAGTTTCCAAAAATAAAAGGTTTTCAGAATAATTGTAAGTTTCTGGTACAAAGAAAACATATGTTTTTCCAAAATTGAAAATTTTCCAAAATAGAAAATTTCCAAAACTGGAAAGTTTCCAAAAATGGAAAGTTTTCACAATTATCATAAAATTTCAGAAACAGGGATATTTCAAAAGTTTACGAAATTTCATGAGGATTTCCAAACTTTGAATTTCCTAAATCGAAAATTTACCATAATTGGAAAGTTTCCATAATTAAAAATTTTCGAAAATTGAAATCATGATAAAGCTTTCCGCAAAACAATTATATGATTATGTCGAACACAAACCTCGGCTCTGATACCACTGTTGGGACCGGGTGCATGTTGACATGGATGTGGGTTCGTAATTTCAAAATTAATTACGTGCAGCGGAAGGTTTAGCATAAATAATTTCTCTAAATCATTTAACCACACATCTAAGCATGCAATTTTATCTTGTGTAGACATGATGATATATTTGAAATTTTTGCAGAAACATAAACTAATTTACGTATTACCTCGCGTAGCTCGAAGGAAGGGACGAGATCCAACTGTAAGCGTCCCTTGGAAGCTCTGCCTCTATTCGCGTCCACGTCGAGTATCTTTGGGATGACTTCGCAAAGCCACGAGTTTCGTGTTCTCGAGAACTACTAGATTCTCCGAGAATGCGACGAGAACAACCAAGAGAGAAGTCGGAAGACTAACTACAAAAGGATGGCCGGAATCAAAATTCCGGCGAAGCAAAAGAAGAGGCTTGCGGCAAAAAGGATCCTTGCGGCAAACTCTAATTCCGGCAGCACCTTCTTCCGGCCAAGAGATGGCCGGAGCTTCCTTCTCTGGCAACAGGTGGTGGTCGGCAGGGAAAGGGCAGGGGCGGACGGCTGGTGCTCCTTCTTGGTGCTGGTTGGCACACGGCAATAAGGGGAGAAGAGAAGGGGAGAAGAGAAGGAGAGAAAGAGAGGGAGAGAGCCTATGCCTTCGTCTCTATGATTCACACCCAAGCCTTGCCTTGGGTCCTTTATATAGTGGCCTCTCAATCATCAAGCCTCTCAAATATGGAATAACTTATTCCATCATGCCAAGTTTGATTTTATATCATGGTTAAAATCATATTTTAATTCATGAAAAAATCTTCTCTCCTATGGAATAAATTTCCTTATCATGGTAAATCAATCCATGATTGATTTTATAAAATAAACCAATCCATGGTTCATTTTAATTTCCATGAAAAATAAACCAAACCTTGGTTTATTATATAAAAATTTATATCATCCATAATTTTATAAAACAAACCGCACTTGGTTTATTTTATAAATTGAACCAAAAACTTGGTTCTCTCCCTTTGTTGTGGCCGGCCAAGCAAAGAGGATGGAGGCCCTCTTTAGCCGACCCATCCAAGCCAAGCCCCCAATGAATTAAACTTATTTAATTCATCTATTAAGTCTTTAAAAGACTTAGCCATTTTACGCTTCTGATGCGTCTCTGAAAAAATTCAGATTTGACTTATCATTTGGCTCAACCAAACCTAATCTCTCTTGATTGGAAAATCCAATTTTCAACTCGTTTTAAATCCCTCGGATTACTTGTAGTGTGTGTGACTAAATAGGCTTTCAATTTATGATGGCCGTCTATAATTAATCAATTAATTATAGAACGATCATGAGTGGCACCTAGTAGTACATCATGATCCCCAATTAATCGAAAGATCAACGGTTGACCTCAGAAACAATTCTGATACCCTTCAGCAGCTATAATGAATCGTGCCCCATTCCCTTCACCATCTTATACCCACTTGGTTCAGGACATGGTCTATATGTGTCAGTCCCCACTAGGCTGACTACGTCACACCTCGCCCAAGTAACGTTTTCTCGTCCTACGGATTCTAATTACTCTCATGTATTTAAGAGATTCATACTCTGAACATGTCATGCTCTGGCCAGAGGCTTTGAGTAACAATCCGACGATAGGCCTCGGGTATACATCTCCTCGCAAGGAGTGGTGAACCCTTTGTAGGTTGTTCAAACATCTTCGGGCACTTCGGCTTATACCCAATCATCCTGGGTCCACACCTCCTTGGAGATGCTTGCTTAAGATGTCAAAGTATAAGTCTCCATGACCAAGATGACTTGAACACCGCACTGCAAGTCAAAGGAACATCGCACTTAAGCTGCAGTAAGAACTTCACTGACATATCTATATGTAGACTACCATATGAAGTTTTACAGCCAGTCACTCCAATGAACTAGTTCCCTTAACTAGCATTCATGTTTATCTCCGGACATCTCAATGTCACCAGCCAGTGTGAATCAGCTGATTAGAGAATAACCCATGCTAGTCTCAACAGAATTGATAATGTTTGTATTTATCAATTCATCGACTAGGGACAATTTCAATACTTCACAATTGCACATGTAGAGATAATCACTAGTTGTGAATTCATCACAAATTCTCTCATGCTGTGAATTGTATTGCGGACATTCAGTAAATGAGTTTAAGATCTCAATCAAATACACAAACATGTATACTCAAATAGTGAATATTCATTTATTAAAATAAATGATTACAATCATAAGGCGATTGCCTTAGGACACTTCTCTCATATCACTAACAGTTTAGTTGAAGAAAGCAGAATAGGCTTCAAGCAGGGCGCCCGGGAGGTCCGGGGCGCCCATGTTGAAAGCTGTTTTGCTGTTTCGAGGTTGAAACACTGGATAAGCCTTCACTCAGGCGCCCGGGAGGTCCCAGGCGCCCTGGTCAGAAGTTTTATCAGTCGCGACGAGGTCGGCGCGGGGATAAGGTTTGACCGAGTTTATAGGGGCGCCCCCAATGTCCAGGGCGCCCCCAGGAGCACTATATAAGGGGCTTTGACCCCTCTGCTTTAAACACAACTGCTGTGAGTGATTCTGAGCATTCTGACCGACGCCAACACGCTAAAGACGAGGCTCTACGACCGGGAGGCTCCAGGAGGAAGTGTGCGACTCTTCGGAGGTCTTTCAAACTCTAATTGTTCGGTTTCCATTTAGTATTCTGTACTTGATTTGCTTTATTGTACTTCTACACTGTAAGACGGGTTTTCTCCGCCTCCGAAAATTTCGGAAAGGAGACCAATAGTGGACTCACGGCGAGTACATAGACCTTGGACTTACTGACCCTGCGGGGTTGGGAACCAAGTAAATAAATCCCGCTGTGTCCTTTTGTTCTTTCTATTTTATTTTCCACTGCACTAACACTCTGAGTCCAGTACGAACGAAAGTTTTAAGAAGATTTCCGTGAGAATTTTTACGGTCGATATTCACCCCCCTCTATCGACGGCACCGATCCTACAGAGGTTAGGTACAATATACTACCAATCATGCTCCTATATTATTTTGAGTCTACCATTTTCCCTTAACATCACTATCCATTTTCACATTTGTTCCTGTAGGGGTAGATTCTACCTTAGCATTTTCTAAGCCAAATTTCTTTAGCATTTCCCTAGCATACTTAGTTTGAAATACATGTGTCCCTTCATTTGTTTGCTTAACTTGAAGACTTAAAAAGAAGGTTAACGCTCCTATAAGACTCATCTCAAATTCATCTTCCATATACTTGATGAACTCATGTAGAAAATCACTATTTGTTGACCCAAAGATAATATCATCTATATATACTTGGGCAACAAATATGTCTTTATCCTTAGATTTTAGGAACAAAGTTGGGTCAATTGTTCCTCTCCTAAAACTCTTAGACACTAGAAATGAAGAAAGCCTTTCATACCAAGCCCGGCGAGCTTGTTTCAATCCATACAAGGCTTTTCTCAATTTGTAGACATGTCTAGGGTAATTTGGGTCTTCAAACCCGGGGGGTTGTTCTACATAGACCTCTTCCTTAATGACCCCATTAAGGAATGCCGACTTCACATCCATTTGGTGAAGTGTGAAACCCATGTGAGCGGCATAGGCTAGTAGAATTCTAATTGACTCTAATCTAGCTACGGGGGCATATGTTTCATCATAGTCTAGTCCCTCAACTTGATTAAACTCCCTAGCTACCAATCTAGCCTTATTCCTAGTAATTTTGCCTTGATCATCTAGCTTGTTCCTAAAGACCCATCTAGTGGTGACAATGGTCCAATCATTGGGCCTAGGAACCAACTCCCAAACTTCACTTCTTGCAAATTGATTTAATTCTTCTTGCATAGCTAAAACCCAATCCACATCACCTAACGTCTCATCAATAGATTTAGGTTCTAATTGAGAAATCAAGGCAATTTGACTACTTTGGTCTCTAAAATAGGACCTAGTCCTTACCCCTTGAGTGACATCACCCACTATTTGGTCAATGGGGTGATCTTGGTGATGCCTTAAGGGCCTAGAGGTTATGGATTCATTTACTACATGGTCCTCATCCTCTAGTGTACTTCTCTCCTCCCCCCCTGATCATTGCCCCCTAAATTTAGGTCTTGGATTCCTTGGGCAAGGGGTTGGATTTTTTCCATGTTCTTATCAATTGATGCTTTCCTAGGGTAAGTGTTGGTAGATTCATCAAAATCAACATTTGAAAATTCCTCAATTACCTTGGTCCTTTTGTTGTAGACTCTATAACCCCTACTAGTGGATGAGTAACCAACCAAAATTCCCTCATCGGCTTTAGATTCGAACTTCCTTAGGTCATCCTTGGTGTTTAGAATGTAGACCTTACATCCAAAGACCCTAAAGTAATGAACTTGTGAAATTCTCCCATTCCACAACTCAAATAGGGTTTTACCTAAGAACCTATATGCTAAAACCCAGTTTTGAATGTAACAAGCGGTATTTACCGCTTCGGCCCAAAAATAGCTAGAAAGAGAATATGCATTAAGCATAGTCCTAGCGGCCTCTTGTAGTGCCCTATTTCTCCTTTCTACTACACCATTTTGTTGAAGAGTCCTTGGGCATGAAAATTCATGCTTATACCCATTTTCTACATAAAATTGTGAGAAGTTTGAATTTTGGAACTCCCCACCATGGTCACTCCTAATGCGGTTGATTTTGAGGTGTTTCTCATTTTCAACCCTCTTACTAAACCCTATAAAGATCTCTAAGGTATCGTCCTTATGTTTCATAAAGAACACCCAAGTAAATCTAGAAAAATCATCTACAATAACTAAACAATACTTACTCTCTACTAGTGAAGGAGTGCTATGGCAATCAAAGAGATCAATATGTAATAGCTCTAAAGGTAAAGTAGTACTAGTTAAGGTTTTACCTTTGTGTGATGATTTTGATTGCTTACCCTCTTGGCATGCATCACACATCTTTGTCTTCTCATACTTGACCATCGGGAGCCCCTTCACCAACTCCTCCTTTGCCACTCTTGCAATGCTCCTCATGTTGATGTGTTCAAGTCTCCGGTGCCACAACCATCCTTCTTCTTCTTTAGACATGAGACACTTAGGCAAGTTGTTAGAAGCATAAGCAAGATTAAGATAGTAAAGATTAGCCTCTCTATACCCTTCTAGCATGATATTTTCTGACCCATTTTGTTTAATTAGACATTTTCTAGAATGAAACTCAACCCTATAGCCCGCATCACATTAAGTAAATTAAATTCCATACCCTTAATTAAAAGAACTTTGTGGATAGAGATTGTAGGAGATATCTCAATGGTGCCCTTACCAATTATTTTGAGTTTCCCACTATTTCCAAAGGAAACGATCCCTTCTCTTAGGTAGCTAATAGTGGTGAACTTGCTCACATCTCCGGTCATATGTCTTGAGCACCCACTATCTACTATCCACATGTTTGAGGCCTCCTTCACCTTCACCTATACAACATGGAAAACACACGCTTTTGGTATCCAAATCTTAGTTCCACAAGAATCAATTAAATACTTCTTTGGTATCCAAGCCTTTGTATTTCCCTTAACCCTTTGTCTCCTAGAGGCATCATTTCAACAAAGGCAACTTCCTTGGTCTTTGGCATATAACCTAACCCAGCCTTGTTATAAATGACTCTTTGGCTATTTATTATCATGTCAAGGTTGCTAGAGCTCATTTGAAATTTCCTAAGTGCCTTGGTGAAGTCCTCTACCTTTTCCCTTAGTTCCCTATTTTCATTTTCAAGACATGTATCATTTGACATGGTAGAAAAAGCATGCAAATCTTCCTTAAGTTTGGTAGATTCTACTTTAAGCATGACAACTTCATCCTTTAAGTCCTTAATTTTTCTCCTAGCTTTAGCCAAATCCATATTTGTACTAGAAATGATCTTGACAAGAGTAGAAGAGGGTAGACTATATACCTCACTTGCCGAAGCCTCAGATTCGGATGATGATGATGAGGAGCCACTTTCATCTTCACTACTTGAGCTTCTCTCATCATCGGATGACTCCAAATGGTCCACTCCCATAAGTGCAAAGTGGGGCACATGCTCCTCTTCCTCCTCCGAGGATGATGGATCATCCCAAGTAGCCTTGAGGTTGGTGGCACTCTTCTCTTTTCCTTTTGATCTCTTCTTGTCACCCTTCTTCTTTTCCTCCTTCTTTTCTTCTCTTCTCTTTAGTTGGGGATACTCATTCTTCATGTGTCCCTCTTGGTGACAGTTGTAGCAGATGATGTCTTTTGCTTTGCTCTTACTCTTTGATCCTTTCCTAGCATAAGACTTGTTAGAAAAATTTTTAAAAGCCCTACGTATTTTCCTTATCATGAAGGCCTCTTGGTCGCTATCCATTGAAGTGCTAGACTCCTTCGAGTCGGATGATGATGAATACACAACCTTCTTCTTCTCCTTCCTCTTTTTCTTCTCCTTTTCTACAATGAATGCTACACCTTTTTCTTTGGAAGAAACGTTAGCTTGCTCATGTAATTCAAATTTGCAAAACAAATCATCTAACTTTACCATAGATAAATCCCTTGATACTTTGTAGGCATCAACCATTGATGCCCCCAATGTAGTCCGAGGGACAGATTGCAAGACATACCTCACGAGATCTTGATTTTTCACTTTCTCACCAATTACATGTAGTTCGTTGATGATTTCCTTTACTCTTCCATGTAATTGGCTAACCGTCTCGTTGGTCTTCATTGATAATGATTGTAGTTGAGCAACTAGTAGATCATTCTTTGCCCTTCTTGACTCGTTGGACCCTTCATTGAGTTTGACGAGTTTCTCTCATAATTCCTTGGCGCTCTTGAAAGGCCCCACCTTGTTGAGTTGTTCCTTTGACAATCCATATTGAAGTGTGGTGGTGGCCTTTGTGTTGGCTTGCGGCTTCTTCATGACTTCCTTCGGCCAAGTTCTCATTGGTAGTGACTCTCCTTGATCATTAACGGGTGCGTCGAAACCATCTACAACACTTATCCAATTCTCAATGTCATTCATTAAGTAGTATTACATTCTACCTTTCCAGTAGGCGAAGTCGTTTCCGTCGAAGAACGGTGGCCTTGCGGTGCTGTAACCCTCTTGAAATGTCATTTCTTTGTACTTTGGTCGACAGTGAGTTCTCCCGAAGCGAACCGGCTCTGATACCAATTGATAGATCGAGTGCGTTGCTAGAGGGGGGTGAATAACACTTTGTCGAAGTTTTCTCTACAAGATTGTTAGCGCAATACAAACAAAAATAATACAATATCAAATTCAACGCTAACAAGGAGATTTTTACTTGGTATCCACCCCGAAAGGTGACTAATCCAAGGATCCACACGGTTGCACACTCTCCACTGTGAAAACCTCCTTCAAGGTGGAGAAAACCTTTACAATATCGTCTTCTTCCTCTTTATAAGATGCAATGAAAAGCGAGAGGAAGATCTGAGGTGTATTGGCACGAACATCACTTTTGTACAGTAGAAAACCGTATCGTTCTTGTGCCAAAAAGTCCCCTTTAAATAAGAGAACAGAACAACTTCGCAAGCTGTCCAACCCGCACCAGTCGACTGCCACTGGGGTAGTCGACTGGCCTAGCTTTAAATGTCAGCCAACTGCTAGATTTTGGGGGTCACCAGTCAACTGCCCCTGGGGCAGTCGACTGGTCAAAGGCTAAAAACCTTCTGTGAGTTTTGGCAGTCGACTGCCCTCTGGCCAGTCGACTGCCCAGCTTCTACAAGCACTCACACTCACTCCGAACACTCTCCTTCACGTGTGCCTTCAGGTATACTCCCTTGGCTTGCCCCTTGAAGTCTTCTTCCTCCGGCTATCATCCCTCGGATGTGCACACAAGTCTTCCCTTGGCTTGCCTCCATGCCACCCTTCACATATGCCTTTGAAGTCCACTTCCCGGCTTGCCCTTGGAGTCCTCCTCCCTCGGCTCTCATTCCTCGGATATGTTTTCCATGTGTGATTCTCCAAGTCCTGCAAACTCAATTACACATATCAAATACAACACAACACCCTAGCCTTACACATTAAAACCATGATCTTTTCGATCATTCTTGGGTCGATTGCCTCAACATCCTTGTGGTCATCCATGGTGGTGGCCTACAAGGTATCCAAGGACCTTTCCATTGTAAAGTTAGACGATTTCTTTTGTGAAATGGAGCTACATGAGCTTTCTAACAAAGGCCCAAAAGAGACAGGTATTGCTCTTGTGGCAGGGGACAAAGGAAAGAAGAAGGAAAAGAAGAAGGAGAAGGAGGTCTCCTCTTCTTCATCCGAATCCGATGAGGACGGGAGTGAGTCTTCATCAACCGAAATGGTAAACTTTGTGAGAAGAATGATGAGGAAGAGTCGACGCTACAAGGGGAAAGGTAAAACAAGTGAAAATAATGTTGATAAATCTAATGTCACTTGTTATGAATGTAGCAAGAAGGGGCATTATAGAAGTGAGTGTCCAAAACTTAAGAAGAAGGAGCAGAAGTCAAAGAAGAAGAAGGCATTAAAGGTCACATAGGATGAGTCCTCATCTATCTCATCCGAGGAGGAGAAGGAGCAGTAGAGCACCCGCCACATGGCTCTTATGACATTAGAAGATTCAAACATAGAGAGTGGTGACGAGTCAAGCGATCCGTCAACTGCGGCTTCATCATCTTCGGATGATGAAGAGGTAATCTCTCCCGAACTTGATAAGTGTTATAGAACTATTGCTTGCTTGACTACTTTGCTCAAAAAAATCTAAGGACAAGGTAAAATCCTTAAAATTAGAAATAGAACAATTGAAAATTTCTAAGGATGATGAAATAGATGACTTGCATGTTGAGGTCCTTGAGGATGAGAACAAGATCTTAAAGAGTGAAGTTGAAAAACTCAAGAATCTTCTTAGGAAATTTTCAACTAGCTCTAAGACCTTGGATATGATCCTCAATTCCCAAAGAGCGGTCTACAACAAGGCCGGTATAGGTTACCAACCTAAGGAACCTAGTTTTGTGTCATTAATGTCTAGAATCCAATTTAAATCATCAAATGTTTCTAGGGTTCAAGGACTTAGGAAGAAAATGACCAAGGCATGGGTGTCAAAGACTTGCATTGTAGGTGCATTAGGTCCCAAGGTTTGGGTACCTAAATCATCTATCTTTCGTGTTGTGTAGGCATTGGTTGAGGGGGAGCATCTATCAACATGGTTTGTTGATAGTGGGTGCTCCAAACACATGACGGGGGATAAATCGTTATTCACTACCCTACAAAGCAAAAGTAGAGGTAATGTTTCATTTGGTAACAATGGTAGTCTCAAGGTTATAGGAATAGGTGACATTCAAATATCCGAATGTCTTAGGATCAAGAATGTCCTTCTAGTCAAGGGGATGACCTTCAATCTCCTGAGTGTCAGTCAATTGTGTAATGCGGGATACACAATTGAATTTCACCCAAGTCAGTGTCTAGTTAGACACAATGACACACATGACACAGTACTAGTAGGCACAAGAGTAGACAACATTTATCAAGTTTCCTTTAAAAGTGCTACTAATGTCTTTGTTAAGTGTTTCATGTCAAAAGAAGAAGAATCTTGGCTTTGGCACCGGAGGTTGGTTCACATGAACATGAAAAACATCTGGAAACTAGCCAACAAGGGACTTGTACGAGGCTTACCGAGCATCAAGTATGAAAAAGAAAAAGTATGTGATGCATGTCAAATGGGTAAGCAAACAAAAGTGTCTCATAAAGGTAAAAGCGTTGTAAGTACTTCTACTACTTTAGATTTATTGCATATGAACTTATTTGATTGCAGTACCATAGTTTCATTGAATGGTAGTAGATATTATTTTGTGATTGTTGATGATTATACTAGATATACATGGACCTATTTTCTAAAACATAAGGACCAAACCTTAGATATTTTTATTTCTTTTTGTAGAAGAATTGAAAATGAAAAATCTACAACAATCAAAACCATTAGGAGTGATCATGGACGTGAATTTCAAAACCATAGGTTTTTAAAATTTTGTCAAGAGAAAGGATATAGACATGAGTTCTCTACTTCTAGAACACCATAGCAAAATGGTGTTGTAGAGAGGAAGGACCGAATCCTACAAGAGACTGCACGAAGCATGCTTAATGAGTAATCTTTACCGAGCTACTTATGGGCTAAAGCTGTAAACACAGCTTGCTATGTGCAAAATCGAGTCCTTATCCATAGGTTTTTAGGAAAGACTCCACATGAACTTTGGTTTGGAAGACCGCCTACAGTTAGACATCTCCGGGTGTTTGGGTGTAAGATGTTCATTCTAAACACCAAGGATCATCTTGGAAAGTTCACAGCAAAAGCTGATGAAGGGATATTAGTCGGGTATTCCCTTGTCAGCAAAGCTTACCGAGTCTACAACAAGAAGACTAAGCTAGTTAAAGAATCTTCTGATGTTGTATTTGAGGAGATCCCAAAAGTGATTGATCATTCAGAGATGTAGAAGGAGTTCAATTCGAACTTAGGAGATTAGGATTGGATGAAAGTCCAAGTATTGGAGATGTTGCGGATGAGTCTGATGATGGTGAGCCTAGACTACATAGAGTTCAGCTTGACCCTGAGACTGAGCCTGTGTCTAGTGAAACCATCCAAGAAGCACCTCCAACACAATGCAAACTAGGTTAGCCTCTAGTCATCCTCAAGATCAAATTGTTGGAGATATCCATCATGGGGTTAGGACTAGATCATTCTTTAGGAATGAGGCTAATGAGGTCGCCTTGATTTATGAAATTGAACATAGAGTAGTTGACGAGGCATTACATGATCCCGATTGGATTATTGCTATGCAAGATGGGTTAAGTCAATTTGAGAGAAGCCAAGTTTGGGACTTAGTTCCTAGACCTAAGAAGACCACAATTATTGGAACTAAATGGGTCTTCAAGAACAAATTGAACCATAAGGGAGAAATCATAAGAAACAAGCACGCTTAGTAGCCAAGGGCTATAGTCAAGTTGAAGGCCTTGATTACGATGAGACATATGCTCCGTGGCACGATTGGAGTCCATTCGATTGATGCTTGCATTTGCAGCACATAGAGGTTTCAAACTCTATCAAATGGATGTAAAATCGACCTTCTTAAATGGTTTCATTAAAGAAGAGGTCTATGTTGAACAACCACCGGGGTTTGAAAATTCTGAATTTCCAAACCACATGTTTAAGCTAAAGAATGCTCTTTATGGGCTAAAACAAGCACCTCGTGCTTGGTATGAGCGGTTGTCAACATTTTTTATTGAAAAAGGCTTCGTGAGAGGTCAAATAGACCCTACACTATTCCTACGTAGAGATGGTGAAAATATTTTTGTAGCCCAAGTATATGTCGATGACATAATTTGTGGCTCCAACAACAAGGGCTATTTGAATGAGTTCATTGAGCACATGAAGAGTGAGTTTGAGATGAGTCTAGTGGGAGAATTGACTTTCTTCCTTGGACTTGAAATCAAACAAACAAGAGAAGGAATTCATGTGCATCAATCCAAATACACTCAAGAGATGCTCAAGAAATTCAATATGAGTGACTTAAAGGAGATAACCACTCCTATGGCGACTAACATGCGATTAGATAATGATGAGAGTGGGAAGCCTGTTGACTTGACCCAATATAGAAGCATGATTGGTAGTTTGTTATACCTCACAGCGAGTCACCCGGGCATTCTTTTTGCTGTGGGTATGTACGCTAGGTACCAAGTATGTGCCAAGGAATCTCACGTGATTGTTGTTAAGAGGATTTTGAGATACCTTAAGGGCACTATTGGAGTTGGTCTTGTTGGATCGAGAAACACGATAGAGGGGGGGGGTGAATATCGTGAAAACTTTTTCGGATAAAAAAGAGAAAACACAGCGGAATTAAAACACACAAAGAACACAAGTAATTTTACTTGGTTCGGAGTCGCGGTCGGCTCCTACTCCAAGGCCCACGGTCCTTGACCGTTTACTGCGGGCAATTCTATATTTGCGCAAAGGTTTACAGATTTAATACAAGAATAGTGCAATAAGTAAATGAATTACACTTTTCGTTACTGACGCCCTAATGTGGATCGTACTTCCGAGCAGAGGGTCATCGTCGGTGCTGGAATGTCGAGAACGGAGTTTTCCGGAGCAGAGCGCTTGAACGAAAAGCTTGGAGGTGTTGGAAAAAGTGTTGTTGAAGCCTTAGGGGTCGAGCCCCTTTTATAGTGCTCCTGGGGGCGCCTGGGATGTCGGGGGCGCCTGACACATGCCTTCAGATCCGAGAACCTCTATCCGAAGCTTGGTCAGCGCTTATCCCCGTCGAATCGGCTCTGGAGCTAACTGGGGCGCCCGGGACCTCCCGGGCGCCCAGCTTGACTGGGTCCGCTGGCTTCGTAGCTGATTTTGCTTCGACTCATCTTTGGTCTTGACCTTGGGCGCCCGGGACCTCCCGGGCGCCTAGCCTAGTGTTGATTCGAAGCGCTTCTTGCTTTACTGTTGTTTGGCTTTGACCTTGGGCACCCGGGACCTCCCGGACGCCTAGCCCAGGTGTCTGCCCCTCTCCTTTAGGGCGTTCTGAGTTGCAGAAACACATTCCTTTGGTCCCTGCATCTAAGGTTAGTTCCACAACAAACAAGGCAAGAATATTAGATCATTTTTTTACAGCCTTAGCTGTCTTGGTTCTGACTTTGGGTCTCCCAAATGGAACCCTAGGTCGAACCGACGCCTACTGTTCCCTCGACGGGGAACGCGTCCTCACCTACTCCTCTCAGGAGAGTTTACCTTTTGCCAACCGGCTCCTCCGGTTGGACTTTTGCCCAGCAGCCCTTCGCCAGGTGCCTAGCAGCCCTTCGCCAGGTCTTAGATGCCTAGCAGCCCTTCGACAGGTGCCTAGCAGCCCTTCGACAGGTCTTCTATGCCTAGTAGCCCTTTGCCATGTAACGCCCGCCTTTTTCCCACACCTTACGGTGTGGCGAGAAAGGCGTCGTTATGCTTAACATACATGTACACATAAAACGTCTTAATGCAGCGGAATAATTTTTTTTTTTCTTCTACACATACTTATAACCATGCAACTAATACATGAAACATGCCTAACTTGTCATTCATGAACCTAGTGTCATTGAACTTAGCATATTAACGACATGCATGACATCATAACTTAACCATTCCATAACTTATTCATCATCATCATAAGTAGCAAGTAACTTATCCATAAACATAGCATCATGAGTCTTAAGTCATTCATTAGGCATAACTATTATAAACATAGCATAGAATCTAAGGAGGCATTTCCAAGACCCAAGACATGCAATATACGTAACTAAAAGGATCCTTTGCCAAGTCACCGCCACACACACACATGCTCTTGCCTCCCCTGCTGCTTCCCTTAGTAGCTTCTTGTTTGATCTGCGATACGAGGAAAGATAAAACTATAAGCACATAGGCTTAGTAAGACCCTTTCCTACTCACTAAAGCCATACGTCACTTAGACATAAAACATATCAAATATCTGACATAGCGAAATTCTGAACATGAAACATAAGCATAGTCTTGGCGTAAATCATAAGCGTATGAACAACTAATATAGCATGATTCTTATCATAAACATAAACCTAAACTTACTTAGCATGACATCATTCTTAACATACATGAGCATGAAACATAGCATGGCATAATTCTTAACATACGTGAGCATGGAACATAGCATGACATAATTCTTAACATACATGAGCATAGTCTTAACATAACATAAGCATACAATATACTTACCCTGGTGTGATGCATGACATGAATGAATGCATGAGAAGAAGAATGCATTTACTACATAAGGATGCTTAGTTTTGAAATCATACTTTTAAATGCTTAACATAATCATAACATCATTGGGGTCCCCGGCTTGTACCACATACATACATCATAAGCGCGCATCCCTAAGTAAATACGAGGTAGCAAGCCCCGACCTACTAGGGTAAGGACAGCATAGTCGGTAGTCCCAGAACTGGGGCGTTCTTAAGGTGCCCATCCCTGTTGCACAGCTTCGGTAGTGCCAGAACCGTGGACAGCATAGTCGGTAGTCCAAAACTGGGGCGTTCTTAAGGTGCCCATCCCTTGGACCCTTACTTCGGTCCGGTACAAGCCCATTCATGAAAATGAAATACTATGCATGCTTCATCATTCATACTTATTTCTTAACATCGTTATGCCTTCATCATTCATACTTATCATTCATACTTAAAGCATAACCATCATCTTCATTCATACTTATCATTCTTTGTTCATAAAATAGAACGTACATGCATAAACATGTTTCTAGTCATAAACATCATCTTGGTTCATAAGGCTTGCATGATCATGATACATAAATAAACATGCACGTCATACATGATATATTTCATCTAGCATACATAATCCTAGTATTCATCATAAAGCATGGATGGTAAGCTACATATAAACATGACGCATACTCCTAGGGTTCCTGACATTCATCCTAAAACATGCATATACCTTCATGAATCATAAATCCATTATAAGCATTTATCAACATACATGCATCATTCTATTTACCATAACATACTCCTACATCAATTACATATATTCATGGTATATGATCTAAATATTCATGAGTAAAACATAACATAAAATCAACCATACAAGGCCATGTTATATAACACATAAACTAAGATTTTAGTAACATGAAGATCCGTACATCATGCTTAACTATGTACTAGCATCATGGTAACTTATAAACATGCATTCTTGAGACCTTAACCCAAACCAAACCCTAGGTTTGGTCTTGGCCGAAAGCCCTAAAGGACCATGGGTCCATGGAAAATTTGCCTGGATCATGATTAACATCCCTTACCTTACATATCATGCCATAGAAAAAGCATTTGAACCCTTGATTGGACTTAACCCCCAAGTCCTAGGCCTAAAGCATGGGTTGGCCGAAACCCTAGAAGGGTAACAAGCCCATGGGGAAATTCATATAACACCATTATTACCCATAAGGTATCATAAGAAACATATTAATCATGCTTGGAAAGGTTGGAGTTTACCCTAGCCCCTTAACCTTGATGTGGCCGAAACCCTAGGGGTTTCTAGGGTGCTACAAAACTTCCAAAATCATATTTTTAGGCTTAACCTATCATGAGTAAACATTTGAAAACATAAAGGAAGTCTTTAACATGATTTCTAGCCCATACAAGGCTTGGCCGAAACCTCCATAAGCCCTAACCATGGATTTTTTTTTTCAACATATCATGCCAATAAAACTTAGATCATGACAAATAACTTGAAAGCTATCATACCACAGGTGAGGGGGTCTTACCTTCCTTGATCTTGCTTACAAACTTTGAATAGAAAATAATAAGAGAACCTCCTTGTCTCTAAACTTCTCCTTAGTCCTTGTATCCTTGTAGAGGGCCTTAGATCTTCAAGATGGGGGCTTATGCGAACTTTTCCCAAGGGAGAAGGGGGCTTGGGGTTTTCGGCTAGGAGGGGAGGAAGAAGAAGAGGAGAGCAATTGACTTGATGGAAGAAGAGAGGAGAAATGTAACTCCTTCTCTTATGCTTTTATGCCACATTAAGGAGGGTAAGTGAAGAGTCATAGTGTCTCTTCATTCTTTCCCAAGCCTTAACAAACATCCACTTCATTCCCTCATAGCACTTCCTTGCTAGGTGAATTGGTTGGTGCATGCATAGTTGTAGACTAGGTCCAAGGTTCAATCCTTGGTGCATGCACTTTATTTTTTATTTTCTTTTTATTTCATTTTTCCTTATTTTCAAAAATTCCCTAAAATTCACCCATAATCATGCTAAAATTCCTAATTACAATTCTTTTATGTTTATATTAATTTATACCTAATTAAAACCCATTTTTGGAGCCCCTATAAAACCCATTAGTACTTAGTTTCTCAATTTAAATGAGAAAATCATGGATTTCTAGGCTAAGGTTCGTACTACTATCTCTAGGTCCCTCGGAAAATTATCTAAACACGATTAATATTTTAAAGAAAATATTAAGATAATTTCTCGAGTCGTTACATGCCAGGTGCCTAGCAGTCCTTCGCCAGGTCTTAGGGTTTTGACGCCTAGCAGTCCTTCGCTAGTTGCCCAGCTGCCTTTCGCCAGGACTTCTTTCTGTACACTCAGTGAACACATTAGACCAAAATAACATCTTAACTCTTGAACCCTTTGCCATTATCAAAACCCAGGTTTGACTTAGGTGCTGCCTACACCAACAATCTCCCCCTTTTTGATTTATGGCAACCCGGTTCAAAAAGTTAAGTTAAACAAAAAGCAGGTAAGTAAGTAACTTAAATTTTATTTCCTCCCCCTGGAAGAAATCTCCCCCTATGTTTTTCAAAAATCCATGGGGTTTCTGAAAAAATTTCTAAGTCTTAACGTGAAGCGTTTTTCAAGTTTTCAACACTTAGAAAAATTTTCAGGAAAATATTTTTAAGTTTAGAAAAGCATTTTCAAAATATTTGAGTCGGAAAATTTTCAGAAAATTTTTTTGGAATAAGTACTTGGAATAAATCTTCGAAAGCTAGAATGTGTAAGTACTTAGAAAATTTTTCTGACAGTTTAAGAAAGCAGTTTAAGTACTTAGAAAATTTTTCAAACACTGAATTTATGACTTAGAAAAATTTCAAAAAAATTTCCAGAATAAATGCTTAGAATAATTTTTGAAAGCAAGTAAAATGAACTTTAAGTAGTTAAAGAGCTTTGCTTTTTGAAAAACCGGAGATAAATGTTTTTGAAAAAGATTTAATTTTGGGGGAAAAAAATTTAAAAGTTTTGAAAATTTCTCTCCTTTCCAATCTCTCCCCCTTTGCCATATATCAAAAAATATATATTGCAAAAAATAGCATTGAAATTGAGTAATTAAGGTGAAATGCTGTACTGAACCAATTCTAAATTTAAACTGGACCAAATCAATTTGAATTTCTGCTTTCGGGTCCTGTCTAACCTAATTAGTTACTTACTAACTGTTATAAACAGTAGCTTTCGCTAAGGTTAGTCAAGTTAAGTGTTCTGATCAAGTTAGATTTTCTAAGCTTGACACTTAACTTGATTACTGTTGATTGGTATTTAGTGCCCCAATTACTGCAGATGCACAGACTTAAGCATCTTGAATCAAGGTAAAGACCTAAGCATCTCAACCCATTCTAGGTGATCAATCAAAAGTACCCTAAGGTGCTTGTGAGATGCTGGCTTCTAGATCTATAGGTGCATGCAGTTCTAGGGTTAGGGCCTAGGCTAAGTCTATTTTATGAAAAAGCCCTAGTTTTGAAGGGGATAATTTTTATTTAAGAAAACTAAGTCAGAAAAATTATTTTAAATAACAAAATAAGATAAAAAAATTGACTTTGCAGAAAATAAGACAGTTTTTGAAAAAAAACTTAGAGCAGTTCTATTCTACCAAGCATAACCCTAACTGTTTTCTTGATAAAAGAAAGTTAATCATGTAAATAAATAGCAACTAGATATGCATAGAAGTCAACTGGTCAAAGCGAGGACCAGCACAGTCAAACCACAAGTCAAACATCAGTCAATAGTACAATAAGTCAACTGAAGTCATCTGGAGTCTAAGAGGAGGGGCCCGGAGGGAAGAATGGACCAGGCTGCCAGTTTTGGAACCAAGACATCATCTCATCATGTCGAGCCTAATTTGCCTCATGCTCAGCTCGGAGAGCATCCATGTGCTCAGTGTGATGTGCATCTCTCGTCTGGCGGTCAACTAGAACAGCTTCCATGCGCTCGTTATGATAGGCCCGATTTACATCGTGCTCTGCTCGAATTGCGTCGACTATCTCGATGTAGTGGGCTTCCTCTTCCTCTCGGAGGTTGTGGATCTCTATCTCAAGTCGTGTCACTCTCTCGTCTAGTGTCGGTGGTGGGGGCTTGTCCATCTGCTCTTGTATCTCGGCAGCGAGATCTGCGACGTCGACCTCTACCTCCTCGTCGAAATCGATCTGGACTCCGGCTCGCTGACGTCTCCATGATAAAACCCCAGTGCCCGAGACATCTATGCCCGCTAGGGAGAAGTTTCTATACCCAATCTCGTCAAACTCAATCATCGAGGTCATCTCTCCATCGGTAATGTCGCGACCGTGATGATGAAGAAGAGAGGTAATGATGTGGCAATAAGGGGTGCGTACCAGACCCTAAGTAGTAACACTAGATGCATATAGAATGGTGTGAAATATATGAAGTCCAATATCGATATCTAGGTGATGGATCAAAGCATACAGCAGGAAGGTATGAAATGGTCGCATGGTCGCGACGTCCCTAGTGGTCAGGGGAAGAATGCAACGGACTAGAACTCTATAAAGAGCGTAATCCTGGACCTGGAGATCTAGTGATTGAAACCGACTAACCAGGGGGTTTCGGGCAGTTCTATAGAAGTATGAATGAAGGGTATCTAGATCAATATGGGAGTAGGGGGGAGCAAAGGGAGGATCTCTAGGAGGGTGACAACAGAAAGTGGACTGGGAAGCTCGCAGTCCAAGGAATCTATTAAACAACAAGGGTGTGATAGTCAAGGGCATTCCTTGTACAGTGGTGATATAGCTAATATCATCTTGTCTTACTAAGTTGTTGTAAAATTCTGCACATAGGGTTGTATTTATAGGATGAGTGCAGAAAATAAGTCAATCAAGTTGATAGAAGTTAATGACGTCCATGGCTACTGGACAGGATTGAGTGAAAAACTGTCTATTCAAGAAGCTTGTCTTGATGGGTTTATAGGTTGTCCTAGCAAACTTATTCATTAGTTCTAGGGTCGGAAACCTAGGGCCAGGGCTAGGCTCGGGCCCGGGGTTGGGTTGAGTAGTACGGCGTTTTCTAACATAATAAGGAATATGCATTTAGCGAAATAACTAAAGGAAAATAATTTAAAAAATGAAAACTTGATACCGGGTAGCCATCCGGGGAGGCATGGTTGAAGTGGAGCGTTTGAGGACACGAAACGGTCGTTCGGACGCCTTAGGAGGAGAAGAGTTAGAGAAGAGGTTCGTTTTTGGTGTGGCAAATGAAGGGGGTTTCGGTGGCTTTATATAGGGCTTGGTCGGGCGCCCGGGATGCGTCGGGTGCCTAAAGTCAGTCGTATGTTGCCAAAGGTAGTTTTTGGTGTTGATGCTGTCCTTGGGGGCGCCCGTGAGGACCCGGGCGCCTGGGGTCAGCTGCTATTTGTGCGGCAGCTTTTGCTGCCTTTGATTGACTTGAGGTAATAGGTGCCCGATATGTCACGGGCGCCTAGATAAACTAGAGATTGACAGCTTTTACTGTCTTGGTCGAAGAGAAAAGGGAGGTGGGGCGCCCGAGAGGTCACGGGCACCCGATTTGACTGCTGTTTGACCATTGACCAGTTTGACTCTAATGACCAACCAACAATCAAGACAATTCAACTCTAAATTCAATATTGTAGAAATTATATTTTGCATTAACTTAAGTCCTAACTATCTCACCCGGTATCTAATTATCAATCACGTTAACCTTATGAATTTTGTGAGACAGGTTTTAATAGAAGTATTTAGAAAGACCATGATTAATTTTGAAAAGTTAAATTAATTTTGAAGACAATTAGTTTTGAATTTATTTGAAAAAGAATATTTGAATCTAAGATTAATTGAAAATTTGTGTTAGATTCGAATTTGACAAAGAGTAAACTGAATTTGAATTTCAAAAATTGGCTTCCAGGTTTGGCGAGGCACAAGGCCTTCTTTGGTCGTAGCCTTATTGGATCATCAACCCTTTCCTTGACAAAGCCTTTTAGTGAAATTTCATTTTCAAGGTTACTTTTTGAGAAATTCTGGTCTAACTAGCTTGGGTCTTGGATCGGTAGCTTCGGTTAGTTTCACCAGTCTAAAGAGACCAAGTAGTGTATACTTGACCTTATTAGAAAAGGCTTCCCTAACGTACTATCATCTCACCGCCACCCAATACTATGTTGTTTAAATTTCAGTTAATTGGTTCAGTCTTTAGTCTAACCAGTCCTAGGTCTAAGCATGGTAAATTGCAGAAGATAAATAGACAAGCAATCATGCAATTTCAAAACAAGAAAAGAAATTCATTTGACTATAAAAATGGTTTTTAAGTTGGCTCCCCCTGGACTAAAGCCACGGTAATGATTAGGCAAGATATGAATCTTGTCCTTGGGGATCCAATACTGATTTGGTCTAACTTGGTTGCTCAGGCAAAGTTTGGGTACCCATGCCTGAACTTTGGGTCTAGACTGATTCAGTACAGCATAATATGACCTTTGTCTAGCCTTGGTTCAATACCCTAATCCGGATCGATTTAGAACGGACTTCTATTTTCCAAGGATCATGTCAAGACCCTTGGAACCCGAAGTGAATCGTTCCAAAGCTGCTCTAAGGTCCTTGACTTGAGTTTTCAAGGAGGAGTTCTCTTTCTCAAGTTTTTCAACTTGAGTAGAGGTTCCTTCTTGAACCTTCTCAGTTAAGGATCTTGAGTCAGCTTCCTCTTTCAGGAGTTAAGGATTAGCAGTGCGGGAAAAATATATTTTAAAAGAAATTATCGAGTGGTGTTGCACCAACCTCGATTAACGATAAAAGTTCGATCGAAAAAGAAAAAAAAATTCGTAAAAATTCAAAAAATTCCCAAATTAGTGGTTGCACCAATTTGAACTACCCCGCACTGATACCACTTGTTGGATCGAGAAACACGATAGAGGGGGGGGGGTGAATATCGTGAAAACTTTTTCGGATAAAAAAGAGAAAACGCAGCGGAATTAAAACACACAAAGAACACAAGTAATTTTACTTGGTTCGGAGTCGCGGTCGGCTCCTACTCTAAGGCCCACGGTCCTTGACCGTTTACTGCTGGCAATTCTATATTCGCGCAAATGTTTACAGATTTAATACAAGAATAGTTCAGTAAGTAAATGAATTACACTTTTCGTTACCGACGCCCTGATGTGGATCGTACTTCCGAGCAGAGGGTCGTCGTCGGCGCTAGAATGTCGAGAACGGAGTTTTCCGGAGCAGAGCGCTTGAACGAAAAGCTTGGAGGCGTTGGAAAAAGTGTTGTTGAACCCTTAGGGATCGAGCCCCTTTTATAGTGCTCCTAGGGGCGCCTGGGACGTCGGGGGCGCCTGACATGTGCCTTCGGATCCGAGAACCTCTATCTGAAGCTTGGTCAGCGCTTATCCCCGTCGAATCGGCTCTGGAGCTGACTGGGGCGCCCGGGACCTCCTGGGCGCCCAGCTTGACTGGGTCTGCTGGCTTCGTGGCTGATTTTGTTTCGACTCATCTTTGGCCTTGACCTTGGGCGCCCGGGACCTCCCGGGTGCCTAGCCTAGTGTTGATTCGAAGAGCTTCTTGCTTTACTGTTGTTTGGCTTTGACCTTGGGCACCCGGGACCTCTCGGGCGCCTAGCCCAGGTGCCTGCCCCTCTCCTTTGGGGTGTTCTGAGCTGCAAAAACACATTCCTTTGGTCCCTGCATCCAAGGTTAGTTCCACAACAAACAAGGCAAGAATATTAGATCATTTTTTTTACAGCCGTAGCTGTCTTGGTTCTGACTTTGGGTCTCCCAAATGGAACCCTAGGTCAAACCGACGCCTACTGTTCCCTCGACGGGGAACGCGTCCTCACCTACTCCTCTCAAGAGAGTTTACCTTTTGCCAACCGGCTCCTCCGGTTGGACTTTTGCCCAGCAGCCCTTCGCCAGGTGCCTAGCAGCCCTTCGCCAGGTCTTAGATGCCTAGCAGCACTTCGCCAGGTGCCTAGCAGTCCTTCGCCAGGTCTTCGATGCCTAGCAACCCTTCGCCAGGTCTTCGATGCCTAGCATCCCTTTGCCAGGTGCCTAGCAGTCCTTCGCCAGGTCTTAGGGTTTCGACTCCTAGCAGTCCTTCGCTAGTTGCCTAGCTGCCCTTCGCCAGGACTTCTTTCTGTACACTCAGTGAACACATTAGACCAAAATAACATCTTAACTCTTGAACCCTTTGCCATTATCAAAACCCAGGTTTGACTTAGGTGCTGCCTGCACCAACAGGTCTATGGTACCCCCGTACAGAGTCTTTTGATTTGATAGGCTATACCGATTCTGACTATGCTGGGTGCAAGTTGGATCGGAAAAGCACAAATGAGAGTTGCCAATTCTTAGGATCATCTTTGGAGAGTTGGTCAAGTCAGAAGCAACATTGTGTTGCTCTCTCAACGACTGATGCGGAGTATATTGTCATGGGGGAGAGTGTATAACAATTGTTGTGGATGATACACACCTTAGAGGACTATGGATTATCTTACAAGGGTGTGCAAATGTTGTGTGACAACATAAACACCATAAACCTTACAAAAAATACATTCCACCATTCAAGGACCAAACACATTGAAGTGCGTCATCACTTCATTAGAGATCATGTTGCTAGAGGAGATATTGTACTCTCACATGTTGAGTCAAAATCTAATCTAGCAGACATTTTCACCAAACTACTCCCCGAAAGTGAATTTAGCTTTTTAAGGAGGGAGTTGGGATGTGTCATGCACAATAGGATCATGGTAAAAACCCTTCATTGTCATTCCTAATTGGTGGGCAACTTGGAGACATCTCACACAAACTATAAGGTCTAACAAAATGTTTTTGTATTGCTAGAAATGGGATGAGATGTTAGGATCAACCAAATTATTCAAAATGTATAATGCATCCATTGAATAATGAGGTTGAAGAGATAATGATAATTAATTTGACCAAGTATGGGGAAAACCAATGCATAATACATGTGTATTTGGTTCCAAGAATATACTTGGACATTCCAATCAAGTAAAATTGGTTGGAGCATTATTTTTGATACAAACTTATTACTGTTGGATCGAGAGAACCGATAGAGGGGGGTGAATATCGGAAATCGTTCGGATTTAGGGAAAGAGAAATTGCACAGCGGAAGATAAAAACAAACACGCGAACACAGTAATTTTTACTTGGTTCGGAGCCTAGGTGACTCCTACTCCAAGGCCCACGGTCGTTGACCGTTTACTTTGGGCAATTCTATATGAGGTGCAATAATAGTTTACAAAGATTGATTTACAAATATAGCACAGTAAACTTAACAATTAAAAAGAAAAACTCTTCTTTTACCGACGTCCGATGTAGGTTGTCTTTTTCAGAGCAGCGGGACGTCGTCGGCTCGAGTTGAGAGGTTTCCGGAGCGAGGCGCGAGAGCAGAAGAGCGTAGAAGCGTTGATTGAAAGTGTTGCTTGAAGCCTGGGGTCGAGGGCCCTTTATATAGGGCCTGGGGGCGCCCGGGACGTCGGGGGCGCCCCCCACATGGCGGTCGATCCGTCTCCAGCGCGGTCAACATCTGATCCCTTCAAAATTGGGATCAGGTTTGACCGGGGCGCCCAGAGCGCTCGGGGCGCCCGCATTGATCGGGTCAAGCCTTCATCCTTTTGGCTTCGCGAGGGTCTGCTTCGGCAGCTGGTACTGGGGCGCCCGCGACAGGTGGGGCGCCCGGAGCATCCGAGGCGCCCGGAGCATCCGGGGCGCCCCGACATATAACTGTCGAGGCGTGTTTTCACTCCTGCTGACTTGGGTTGACCTTGGGGGCGCCCGGAACATCCGGGGCGCCCTGCTCAGCTTCTGCCTCACTCCTTTGAGGCTCTCTGAGCTGCAGATACTCAGTCCTTCGATCCTGCATCCAGGGTTAGTTCAAAAAGCAGTATTATATTATTTTATACAGCCTTAGTTGTCTTGGTTCTGACTTTGGGTTTCAAAAATGGAACCCTAGGTCGAACCGATGCCTAGTGTTCCCTCGACGGGGAACGCGTCCTCACCTACTCCTCTCGGGAGATTGTACCTGATGCCAACCGCTCCTCTGGTTGGACTTTTTCCTGGCGGTCCTTTGCCAGGTCTTGGATACCGAGCTGTCCTTCGCCCGGTACCTAGCATTCCTTCGCTAGGGCTTCAGTCCCAAGTTGTCCTTCGCCTAGCGCCTAGCAGTCCTTCGCTAGGGCTTTTCACCCTGGCATTCCTTCGCCAGTGCCTAGCAGCCCTTCGCTAGGACTTTGTTTCCTGGCAGTCCTTCGCCAGGTGCCTAACAGTCCTTCGCTAGGACTTTGTTTCCTGGCAGTCCTTCGCCAGGTGCCTAGCAGCCCTTCGCTAGGACTTTGTTTCCTTGCAGCCCTTCGCCAGGTGCCTAGAAGCCCTTCGCTAGGACTTTGTTTCCTGGCAGCCCTTCGCCAGGTGCCTAGCAGCCCTTTGCTAGGACTTTTCCTGCACACTTGAGTAACATTGTTAGATCACCAATAAACTTAACTTTGAATCCTTTGCCAACATCAAAACAAGGTTCGATATGGTGCTTCCTGCACCAACAGATACAAACTTGGTTTGCGATTTTAAATCGATAAGGAAATGACCTTTCAACACTTTTCTGGAGTTTCTGGAACGATTTCAAGAGTTTCTGGAACATATCAGAAACTTATCTGCAATCTGATCGGTCCATAGATCGATCAGGAATCACCCTGATCGGTCATGGTGACCGATCAGGAATCGATTTTAGGATGCTCCCTGATCGGTCAAGCAGACCTATCATGCCTTTTCCTGATCGGTCAAGGAGACCGATCAGGGCTCTTCCTGATAACATTATGCTATGCTTGTTTTGGTGTTTATTTCAGTCATAAGTTATATTCTGTTTTTACTCCTTACTCCATTACTTAGTGTCATATGATGCATATACGTATTTTGTCATGATATATTTCTGCTATATGCCTTTCATATGTCATTCAACTATTACTCTTCGTCTCTTTTGGTTTTGGGGAGAGACCCTTGTTTTAGGGGGAGGTTTTGAACTTAATAACCAGTCTACACCCTTTTCGGTGTTTGACAAAGGGGGAGAGGATGGTTAGTTAAGTTTAGGAGTTGTTGTCTTTACCTGTTAACGAACTTAACTATTGTAGGGGGAGGATTCTGATTCCCTTGCAATAATAAACTTGACTCCTAATACCTAAACTTAAATCGTGTTGTCAAACAATAAAAAGGGGGAGATTGTTGATGCAGTCTGACCTGATTGTTGTTTTGATATTGACACCGATTTAAGTTCGGTTGAGTGAGGATTGAGATCAGATAGTTAAACTCGGATTAAGTCTACTGGTCAGAGAGGGCTCGGTAGCTCGTTCTCCGGACTTAGGTCAGAGAGGGCTCGGTAGCTCGTTCTCTGGACCGGGTTGAGTCGGAGAGGGCTCGGTAGCTCGTTCTCCGGACTTAGGTCTGTTGATGAAGTTTGACCCGATTGTTGTTTTGGTGTTGACACCGATTTAAGTTTAGTTGAGCAAATTCGGATTAAGTCCTGGTCGGGGACTGGGCACGAACCTCGGTGAGTGAAGCCGGGTGATGGAAACCCCGATGAGTGAAGCCGGGTGACGGAAACCCCGGTGAGTGAAGCCGGGTCCCGGTGAGTGAAACAGGGTGATGGAAACCTCGGTGAATGAAGCCGGGTCCCGATGAGTGAAGCCAGGTGATGGAAACCCCGGTGAGTGAAGCCGGGTCCCGGTGAGTGAAGTCGGGTGACGGAAACCCCGGTGACTAAAGTCGGGTCCTAGTGAGTGAAGCTAGGTAAAGGAAATCCCGGTGAATGAAGCTGGGTCCTAGCAAGTGAAGCTAGATGACGGAAACCCCGGTGAGTGAAGCCGGGTCCTAGTGAGTGAAGCTAGGTT
This sequence comes from Boesenbergia rotunda, assembly GCA_024364735.1. Lineage (NCBI taxonomy): Eukaryota > Viridiplantae > Streptophyta > Magnoliopsida > Zingiberales > Zingiberaceae > Boesenbergia > Boesenbergia rotunda. The sequence continues at coordinate 30,408 of JAGFNQ010007450.1, forward strand.
GAACAAAGTCCTGGTGAGTGAAGCTGGGCATGAAGTCTTGGTCCGGAGGACTGAGCATGGTTTTGCCAAGTGGCTGGATCGGTCTGGAGACCGATCAGGAGTTGGCACGAGCTCCATTGGTAATAAATCGGTTTGGTAACTGATCCAGGGAGTCTGATCGGTCTGGTGAACGATCAGGAAGTGAACAGAAATATTCTGTGTGGTTTCTGTATGGTTTTTGATTGTTCTGGTGAACAATCAGAGAGAGATCAGTAGGGTTTGGAGAAAACCCTGATCGATCAAGGTGACCGATCAGGGTCCTCCTGGACCGATCAGGATGGGCCTAATTGGTCCAGAGGTGACCTGATCGATCCCTTTGACCGATCAGGGCATAACCTGATAGGTCAAGGGACTGATCAGGTGACTAATCAGGTCGTGCACTGAGAGTTCAATGAAGGTTGGGTTGAGGATCGGTCTGGTGACCGATCCCCGATCTCTGATCGGTCAGTGTGATCGATCAGAGGTTCCCTGGATCGATCAAGAGTGAACCTGATCGATCAGGACCATCACTGATCGGTCAGGGTGACCGATCAGTGTCTGATAACTTTAATTTGAATCGTTGTCAGACGTCTGATTTCGCTCTGATTCCTGCTGATTCACTTCTGATTCATTTTGATTTGGTGTGCTAATCTTCTGATGAGTGTGCAGGTGATATAGGGATGACACAAACTAAGAAGGAGGGTCAATTGATGACTTTCGCTTCGGGCAGGTTTGTTTATTTTCCATTCGCAGGATTCAACGGCTTTTGGCGCGGGCTGGCAACTGTCTGGTTGGAGCTGGCAACTGACCTGAGGCTCAACTAAAGAGGTTTCAGTGGACTGAGCCCAATAGAGGTTAGTGGTGGTTGCAGACGCGCCTGGTGATGAGCAGAAGGAAGTTTAAGAGGAGAGGCTGGCGATGCAGATACAAGGGAAACAAGAGACAAAAAACGAGCAATGGTTTTTGCGGGCTTTGGCTGTGTGGTTGTTGTGTGCATTGTTTCTTCCTCCTTGTAGCTTCCTACTGCATCTCTTGTGTGTGAGCTTCCTCTCGAGTCTTCTGAGCTTATTCTGATATCATTCTTGAGACTGGTTGTGGAGAGGTTTCTCCACCGAGAAGGAGGTTTCTATTATCCGGATTTCCGGGGCTTGATCTGCCGACGATCAAGGGATTGCTCACCTCACGAGCACGCCAAGGAGTAGGGGCAAGTTATCCCCGAACCTTGTAAACCCTCTGAGTTAGCATCTGGTTTGTGCTCTGTTCTCTGTTTTTCTTTCTGTCTATGTTTTTGCTTCCGCTGCTAACCTAATCGCAGAAAGAAAGTTTTAGAAGTCAAGTTTGTTTAAGTGTATGGCTATTCACACTCCCCCCCCCCCCTCTCTAGCCATCTAAGGTCCAACAAGTGGTATCAGAGCCTGGGGCTCTTGCCAACGGTTTAACATCTGAAGAGCTTACAACAATGGCTATGAGGGAAGGTTTCAGCACCAACAGACCTCCATTTTTCGATGGAGCCGATTTCCAATATTGGAGATCACGAATGTAGTATTACTTGAAGACCAATATCGTCATGTGGTTCTCAGTCAAGGAGGGTTTCTCCCCTCCAAAGGATGATGGGGGAAAAAGCTCGAGTTCTCAAGGTGGTCGGCAGAGCAGATAAGAAAGGGGGAAGCTGATGCAAAGGCTGTGGTCACCCTGCAGTGTGGGATGACCAAGGAGCAGCTGCTCAAAGTTAGCCCCTTCTCCAGTGCCAAGGACCTATGGAACAAGCTCATTGAGCTTCATGAAGGCACCCGTGATTCAAGAATAGCAAAGAGGGATATTTTCCTCAACCAACTCCAAAACCTCACCATGAAGGAGTCCGAAACGGTAAGTGAACTCCATGGCGATTCAAAGAAATTCTTAACGGTTTACATTCCATCGATGAGAAGGTCGAGAATCGCGACCTTGTAAGGTATGTCCTTAAATCCTTCCTAGGAATGCCTTGTGGTCATCCATGGTGGATGCTTACAAGGTATCTAAGGATCTTTCCATTGTTAAATTAGATGATTTATTCTGTGAAATGGAACTACATGAGATTGCTAACCAAAGCCCAAAGAAGAAGGGTGTGGCTTTTGTGGCAGGGGACAGAAGAAAGAAGAAGGAAAAGAAGAAGGAAAAGGAGGAGGATAAGAGCATCTGTCACATGCTTTCATGGCCTTAGAAGAGTCAAACAAGGAGAGTGATAACGAATCAAGGAACTCCTCAATCGCGGCTTCATCATCTTCGGATGATGAAGAGGTAATCTCTCCCGAATTAGATAAATGTTATAGAACAATAGCATGCTTAACCAACTTGCTTAAGAAATCTAAGAACAAAGTAAAATTATTGAAATTGGAAGTAGAAAAATTGAAAACCTCTAAGGATGAGGTAATTGATGATTTGCATAATGAGTCCCTTGAGGATGAAAACAAGATCTTGAGGAGTGAAGTTGAAAAACTCAAGAATATTCTTGAGAAATTTTCAACTAGCTCTAAAACATTAGATATGATCCTTAATGCTCAAAGAGCGGTCTACAACAAGGTTGGTTTAGGTTACCGACCTAAAGAACCTAGCTTTGTCTCATTGATGTCAAGAACTCATTTTAGATCACCAAATACTTCTAGGGTTCAAAAAGTTAGAAAGAAAATGACTAAGACATGGGTGCCAAAATCTTTCATTGAAGGTTCTTTAGGGCCCAAGGTGTGAGTACCTAAATTATCTATATTTCGAATTGTATAGGCATTGGTTGAGGGGGAGCATCTATCAACATGGGTTGTTGATAATTGGTGCTCCAAACACATGGTCATTCCTAGTTGGGGATGTGCTTACCATTTCCTCTGCTTAATGGATAACCATTTACTACCTATGAAGAATGGTTTTTCATCTCGAATTTAGATAATTGGAGTTAAACCAATGGAAATCATAAACTCCATACACAATATAGATACATGAAATTTTTCCCATTTACTCTATTTATTGGTGTCACTGGAAAATTTTCTCAGTTGTATTTGTATACATTTGGGACTATGATTTATCAAGATTACTCCAATCTAATTAGGTCTATGGTTAAGACAAATGAACTTGATATAAACTTGGGACTAGGGATTATCAAAATTGATGTGTAATTTGGATCTGTACTTTGTTCTTCTCCCACTACCAAGAGATTCGATAATAGAATCCGATTGTACAATTACCTGACACATTGGCTAGGGCTCTAGTCTAGGTTGGGTTGTTATGATGGTCTCGATTTTGGATCAGTTCATGGACTTGAGTTCTGTTTTTGAAGTATTGATGAAATGGTTTGATCCATGTAGATGAATTTGGTTTTGTTCTGTTATTAAGTTCATGCCATGAGCTGTTTTTGAAAAAAAAACTAAGGGATTTAGATTTTTTTTTGTGTGATGTTAGAGACTTGATCGCATCTATTATTGATGCAGTCTGATCTAGAACGTATCAGAGTTTCAGAAATTTTTTTGAAATCTGATCGTCCACAGATAAATCAGAAATTTTTCTGTATCAATCATCAACGAATCTGATTGGTCAAGGAGACCAATCAGGATTATGTGTCTGATGCAGGTGCATTAATTATTGACATATGAAGCATATACATTGTTACCATGATACATTTATGGTATATGTCTTCATATGCAATTCAACACTTACCTTTGGTTATTTTGGGTTTGGGGAGAGACCCTTGTTTAAGGGGGAGTTGTTAAAACTTAATAACCAGACCCTTTTCGGTGTTTGACAAAGGGGGAGAGAATGGTTGATTAAGTTTAGGGTTTGTTAAAATTTAATTAGTGTAGGGGGAGGACTTTGATTCCCTTGCATTAGTAAATTTGACTTCATTTGATCTCTAATACCTAAACTTAAATCGGGTTGTCAAACAACAAAAAGGGGGAGATTGTTGATGCAGTCTGACCCGATTGTTGTTTTGGTGTTGACACCGATTTAAGTTTGGTTGAGCAAATTCGGATTAAGTCCTGGTCGGGGACTGGGCACGAACCCCAGTGAGTGAAGTCGGGTCCCGGTGAGTGAAACCGGGTGATGGAAACCCCGGTGAGTGAAGCCGGGTCCCGGTGAGTGAAGCTAGGTGATGGAAACCCCGGTGAGTGAAGCCGGGTGACGGAAACCCCGGCGAGTGAAGTCGGGTCTCGGTGAGTGAAGCCGGGTGATGGAAACCCCGGTGAGTGAAGTTGGGTCCCGGTGAGTGAAGCCGGGTGATGGAATCCCCGGTGAGTGAAGCCGGGTGACGGAAACCCCGGTGAGTGAAGCCGGGTCCTAGCGAGTGAAGCTAGGTAAAGGAAATCTCGGTGAGTGAAGTCGGGTCCTAGCAAGTGAAGCTAGGTGACGGAAACCCCGGTGAGTGAAGCCGGGTCCTAGTGAGTGAAGCTAGGTTGAACAAAGTCTTGGTGAGTGAAGCTTGGCATGAAGTCTTGGTCCGGAGGACTGAGTATGGTTTAGCCAAGTGGCTGGATCGGTCTGGAGACCGATCAGGAGTTGGCACGAGCTCCATTGGTAATAAATCGGTTTGGTGACCGATCCAGGGAGTCTGATCGGTCTGGTGAATGATCAGGAAGAGAACAGAAACATTATGTGTGGTTTCTGTATGGTTTCTGATCGTTCTGGTGAACGATCAGAGACCCTGATCAGTCAAGGTGACCGATCAGGGTCCTCCTGGACCGATCAGGATGGGTCTTGATCGGTCCAGAGGTGACCTGATCGGTCCTTTGACCGATTGGGGCATAACTTGATAGGTCAAGGGACCGATCAGGTGACTAATTAGGCTGTGCCTGAGATTCAATGAAGGTTGGGTTGAGGATCGGTCTGGTGACCATCCCCGATCTCTGATCGGTCAGTGTGATCGATCAAAGGTTCCCTGGATCGATCATGAGTGAGCCTGATCGATCAGGACCATCACTGATCGGTCAGGGTGATCGATCAGTGTCTGATAACTTTAATTTGAATTGTTGTCAGACGTCTGATTTCGCTCTGATTCCTACTGATTCACTTCTGATTCATTTTGATTTGCTGTGCTAATCTTCTGATGCGTTGTAGGTGATACAGGGATGGCACAAACCAAGAAGGAGGGTCAATTGGTGACTTTCGCTTCGGGCAGGTTTGTTTGTTTTCCATTCGCAGGATTTAACGGCTTTTGGCGCGGGCTGACAACTGTCTGGCTGGAGCTGACAACTGACCTGAGGCTCAGCTGAAGAGGTTTCAGTGGACTGAGCCCAGTAGAGGTTAGTGGTGGTTGCAGACGCGCCTAGTGATGAGCAGAAGGAGTTTAAGAGGGAGAGACTGGCGATGCAGATACAAGGGAAACAAGAGACAGAAAACGAGCAAAGGTTTTTGCAGGGTTTGGCTATGTGGTTGTTGTGTGCATTGTTTCTTCCTCCTTGTAGCTTCCTACTGCATCTCTTGTGTGTGAGCTTCCTCTCGAGTCTTCTGAGCTTATTCTGATATCATTCTTGAGACTGGTTGTGGAGAGGTTTCTCCACCGAGAAGGAGGTTTCTATTATCCGGATTTCCAGGGCTTGATCTGCCTCGATCAAGGGATCGCCCACCTCACGGGCACGCCAAGGAGTAGGGGCAAGTTATCCCCGAACCTTGTAAACCCTCTGAGTTAGCGTCTGGTTTGTGCTCTGTTCTCTGTTTTTCTTTCTGTCCATGTTTTTGCTTCCGCTGCTAACCTAATCGCAGAAAGAAAGAAAGTTTTAGAAGCCAAGTTTGTTTAAGTGTCTGGCTATTCACACCCCCCCCCCTCTCTAGCCATCCAAGGTCCAACAAGGTTAGAGACGGCTCGGTACCTCGTTCTCTGGACCGGGATGAGTCGAAGAGGGCTCAGTAGCTCGTTCTCCGGACTTAGGTCAGAGAGGGCTCGGTAGCTCGTTCTCTGGACTGAGATGAGTCGGAGAGGGCTCGGTAGCTCGTTCTCTAGACCAAAATAAGTTGGAGAGGGCTCGGTAGCTCGTTCTCCGGACCAGACTAAGTCAGAGAGGGCAAGGGAGGCTGTTCTCTGGACTCAGGGTCTAAATGATTGGCTGGATCGGTCTGAGATTCGATCAGGGAGTTGGCACAAACTCTCTTGATAGTAGATCGGTCACAAACTGATCCAGGATGACTGATCGGTCTGTTGACCGATCCAGAAAGCTTATGAGAAACAGAATGTTTTCTGAACGGTCTGGTGACCGATCAGAAAACATTCTATGTGGTCACAGAAAGGCATCTGATCGGTCAGTGCGACCGATCAGAACTGGCTTAGACCGATCAGGATGGATCCTGATCGGTCAGGAACTTGCTGATCGGACAGTGAGACCGATCAGGTGTTTCCCTGATCAGTCAGTGAGACCGATCAGGTGTTTCCTGATTGGTCACTTTGACCAATCAGGTGTCTTGACTGAATTCAGTGAGTTTAGAGATCGGTTTAGGGATTAGTCTGGTGACCGATCCCCTTGTCTCTGATCGGTCAGTGAGACCGATCAGAACATCACTGGATTGATCAGAATAGAGTTTGATTGGTCAGGAGGTTGTCTGATCGGTGACCGATCAACACCTCTGAACTTTAATTCAAATTGTTGTCAAATTTCTAATTTGCTTCGCTAATAAATCTGTAAGTGTGCAGATGACACAGAGTTTCGATATTCAAATGAAGGAGCAAGAAGAAGGGTCAAGTGTGACTTTCCCTGGTGCTATTTTGTTTGATACACGATTGCAGGTTTCAACGGCATCTGGCATCTGACCTGAAGCTTCAGCTGAAGAGATGACTTCAGTGTGGTGAGAGCTCAGAAGGGGTAACTGGGTGACAACGCTGTGGACACCTGTGTGTGTGCAGGCTGGGTATGCAGAAGAAAGGCTTAAGAAGAAGAAGCTGGCGAAGCAGAGGTGACAACTAATAGAGAACGAAGCAAAGGATTTTGTTGTGGTGTTGTTGTGCTCTTTGCATTGTGTTTCTTCTTGCCTCATCTTTCTTCTTCCTACTGTTGTGTAGCTACCTTCTCTTGTCTCTCGTGCTTAACTTAATATACTGCTGAGACATTTGTGAGAGGTTACTCCACCGAGAAAGAGGAAGTTTTTAACCGGATTCATTTCGGGGCCTGATCTGCCGACGATCAAGGGATCACCCACCTCACGGGCACGCCAAGGAGTAGGGACAAGTTATCTCCGAACCTTGTAAACACTTGTGTTAGTTTCTGTTTGTGTTTCTTTCTGTTTTGTTTTCCGCTGCTAACCTGATCGTAGGAAGAAAGAAGCAAGATTTTGGTGGGTGGCTATTCACACCCCCCCCCCCCCCGTCTCTAGTCATCCCAAATCCTAACAGAGAGGACGGTTTGGTACTCTACACTGACACATCACATTAGGGTTTGGGCGCAGTTTTGATGCAGCATGGACGGGTAGTCTATTATACTTCTCGTCAGTTGAAGGAGCATGAGAAGAACTATCCAGTTCACGACTTAGAGCTTGCAGCCATTATTTTTTCCCTGAAGATATGGAGACACCATTTCTACGACGTCACATTTGAGATGTTCACAGATCACAAGAGCCTCATGTATCTATTCACTTAGAAGGAGTTGATTCTTCGTCAAGGAGATGGATGGAATTCCTGAAAGATTATGACTGTACTATTAGCTACCATCCAGAGAAAGTTAATGTGGTTGCAGATGCACTGAGCAGAAAATCCTGAATGTTTTGGCATTTCACCGGGTTATGGTCACCGACTTAGTTCAGAGCTTCTCAGAGTTGGGACTGGAGGAGCAGGGTCAGACAGAGAAAGGGTTATGGTGACTATGGTTGCTTATGTTAGTGCAGGCAGTACCTAAGTCAAACCTGGGTTTTGATAATGGCAAAGGGTTCAGAAGTTAAGATGTTATTGTGATCTAACTGTTGATGCAGTCTGGCCCGGTTGTTGTTTTGGTGTTTGACAATGATTTAAGTTTGGTTGAGCGAATTTGGGTTAAAGTCCTGGTCGGGGACTGGGCATGAAACCCTGGTGAGTGAAGCCAGGTCCTAGCTTGTGAAGCTAGGTTGAAATCCTGGTGAGTGAAGCCGGGTCATGGTGAGTGAAACCAGGTGTTGGAAATCCCGGTGAGTGAAGCCGGGTCCTGGTGAGTGAAGCCAGGTGTTGAAAAGTCCTAATTCGGAAGAGGTGGGTGAAAAGTCCTAGCTTGGAGGGCTAGGTGAAAAGTCCTAGCTTGGAGGGCTAGGTGAAAAGTCCTAACTTGGAGGGTTAGGTGAAAAGTCCCATCTTGGAGAGTTAGGTGAAAAAGTCCTGGCTTGGAGGGTCAGGTCCTAGCTTGGAGGGCTAGGTTTGGAAAGTCCTAATCCGGAAGAGTTGGGTGAAAAGTCCTAGCTTGGAGGGCTAGGTGAAAAGTCCTAACTTGGAGGGTTAGGTGCAAATTCCCAACTTGGAGGGTTAGGTGAAAAATCCTTAGCTTGGAGGGCTAAGGTGGATGAAATCCTAGCTTGTAGGGCTAGGTTGGAGCCCCTGGATCGGTCTGGTGACCGATCAGGGAGATTGGCACGGTGCTCCTTCGTGGATCGGTCTGGTGACCGATCCAGCGATGACTGATCGGTCTGGTGACCGATCAGGGAGTATGTGTTTCACTCACTGCACAGCTCCTGATCGGTCTGGTGACCGATCAGGGAACGAACAGTGAGTTGAGTTCCCCTGCTGATCTACTCCTGATCGGTCTGGTGACCGATCAGGGATACTGCTCAGATCGGTCTAGTGAACGATCATTTGTCGCAAGGTTCTCACTATCACCGATCAGGATGACTCCTGATTGGTCTGGAAGCAACCTGATTGGTCTGGTGACCGATCAGGCTGGAGCCTGATTGGTCTGGTGACCGATCAGGCAGGAGCCTGATTGGTCTGGGAACCAATCAGGAGTATGCAGAAGACTTCTGGATCGGTCTGGTGACCGATCAGGGTCCTTCCTGATCGGTCTGGTGACCGATCAGGCGCAGAACTTTAATTCAAATACGCTGTCAGAAGCTCTGATCGCGTCTGTTTTCACTGCCGATTCTCTGATACATTGCCGATTCTTGTTGATATGCATTGCTAAGCCTCTGTTGGAGTGTGCAGGTGATAGCAGGTGATTCAAACACTCAAGGAGGGTCAATGGGAGGCTTTCCTTGGAGTAGGTTTGTTTGTTTCTCCTTCTCAGGTTTCAACGACAATTGGAGCAGCTGGCGACTGACGGAGACTCAGCTGGAGAGGAGGTCTTTAGTGGACTGAGTGCTCAGGGAGGTCAGTGGGTTCAGGCTGGCTCAGTGGATGCTGATGAATCTTGCGATGGTGAGAGGGAGCTTAAGTGACGAAGCTGGAAGCAGAGGAGCGAGGCGAACAAGACAGAAACTTGGGAAGTTTGGCTGGGCTGTGTTCATGCTCTCTGTTGCTTTGTGCTTAAGCGATCTTGTTGCATTCCTGTGAGAGCTTTGTGAGTGTTCCTTCTTGTGTGATCTCCTGTACTCAAGTTATATCATCCGTGAGATCTGTGGAGAGGTTTCTCCACCGAGAAGGAGGCTATATCTTATCCGGGTTCACCGGGGCTTGATCTGCCGACGATCAAGGGATCGCCCACCTTACGGGCACGCCAAGGAGTAGGGGCAAGTTATCCCCGAACCTTGTACATCTTCGTCTTAGCGATTGTTTGGTTTGTGATTCCTTCTCTGCTTTGTTCCTTGTTCTGCATTTTCTTCCGCTGCTAATCTGATCACGCAGAAAACTTCAAAGTAAAAGTTGTGGGTGTCTGGCTATATTCACCCCCCCCTCTATAGTCATCCGTTTCCAACAAGTGGTATCAGAGCTTGGGGCTCTACTTCAACGGCTTAACATCCGAGAGCTAACAAAGATGGCCATGGGAAGAGAAGGATTTAGCACCAGCCGACCTCCACTCTTTGAAGGCACTGATTTTCCATATTGGAGGTTGAAGATGGAGTTTTACCTAAAAACCAACCTCAGCATGTGGTTTGTTGTCAAGGAAGGTTTTTCTACTCCTAAAGATGCTGAGGGAAAAGAGATGAACTTCTCCAGTTGGTCGGCAGATCAAATCCGGAGAGGTGAAGCCGATGCGAAAGCGGTGGTAACTTTGCAATGCGGGTTGACCAAGTACCAACTAATCAAGGTTGGTCCCTTCACAAGTGCTAAAGATCTATGGAGCAAGATCATTGAGCTCCATGAAGGAACTCAAGACACCCGGACTGCCAAGAAGGACCTGCTTCTCAGCTAACTCCAAAATCTGTCCATGAGAGAGGAAGAAACTGTAAGTATACTCCATGGACGATTCAAGGAGATCCTAAATGGTCTACACTCCATCAATGAGAAGGTTGAGAACCGAGATCTTATAAGGTATGCCCTCAAAGCTTTTCCTAGAAACGCCTTGTGGTCATCCATGGTGGATGCTTACAAAGTTTCCAAGGATTTATCTTTTGTTAAGTTAGATGATCTATTTTGTGAAATGGAACTATATGAGATCTCTAACAAAAGGTCAAAAGAGAAAGGTATTGCTTTAGTGGCAGGTAACAACAAGAAGAAGAAGAAGGGGAAGAAGAAGAAGAAGGAAGTCTCTTCATCTTCATCTTCATCCTCATCCTCATCCGAGTCCGAATCCGAGGAGGAGGGCAGCTGGTCTTCTTCCTCCGAGATGACAAACTTTGTTAGAAGAATGATGAGGAAGAGCCGGAGCTTCAAGGGCAAAGGTAACCAAAGTAAATTTAAAATTGATAAGTCTAATGTTACTTGTTATGAGTGTAGCAAGAAAGGACATTACAAGGATGAATGCCCAAAGTTAAAGAAGAAGAAGGATAAACCAAAGAAGAAAAGGAAGGCCTTGAGGGCCATATGGGATGAATCGTCCTCTAGTTCATCCGAAGAAGAGGAGGAGAAGAACACTCATAACTTTGCCCTCATGGTCATAGAGGATTCAAATGAAGAGGAGAGTGGAGACGAATCAAGATCCTCAACCGCGCCTTCATCATCTTCAGATGATGAAGAGGTAATCGCTCCCGAACTAGATAAGTGCTATAGAACCATTGCATGTCTAGCTAGGTTGCTTAAAAAATCCAAGAACAAAGTTAAATTGTTGAAATTGGAAGTAGAAGAATTGAAATCCTCTAGGGTGGAGAATGTTAATGATTTTCATGATGACTCGCATGTTAAGACCCTTGAGAATGACAATAAGGACTTAAAGAGCAAAGTTGAAAATCTCAAGAATGTTCTTGAGAAATTCTCATCTAGCTCCAAAACTCTAGACATGATACCAAATTCACAAAAAGCGGTTTACAACAAGGTTGGCTTAGGTTACCAACATAAAGAATCAAGTTTCATGTCATTGATGTCTAGAACCGATTTTAGATTACAAAATAATTCTAGGGTTCAAAAGGTTAGAAAGAAAAAGACTAAGGCATGGGTGCCAAAGTCTTTGATTGAAGGTTCTTTAGGTCCCAAAATTTGGGTACCTAAAACCTCTATCTTTAGAATTGTATAAGCATTATTTGAGGGGGAGCATCTATCAACATGGGAGGTTGATATTTGGTGCTCCAAACCCATGACCAACAAAAAAAAATTGTCATTCACATGATTGGTTATGGAATGTTCAAATTAAGTGCTTTGATCTTCATTGTCTTAGCTCTTATAACAAATGATCTCTTGGTTAGTGAGTTATGAAATCTCATTTGGGCAATAAGGAAACTTTTCATGCAATGAATGATAGTATATCCATGCTTCAAATTAAATCTACAAGTTTTGGAAAAATTATATATATATTGCATGAACGGTTTAGATTGACACATAACTTGCGTATACCATGGATTGCTTAAGTTGATCAGTTTTATTATTGAATTTTATGGTTCAAGCTTGAGAGGTTGCATTTAATGAACATATGCCATGTTTTACTGTATGTGTTGGTAACGTTAATGTGTTGCATACAGATTCTTGAGGAATATATAGTTTGTGACGATCATCAAAAAAAACCTCACAAGGCAACATCAATGCATGCTTTTAAAATGTTATTAAAACTGGTTAAATGAGATAAAAGCATGTCGGACAATCATGTGATAGAAAGCTTGATCATGTTTTGATATTAATTTGATACAATCAGGTTTTTGAAAATTTGATCATATTTTTGGTTGTATCATGAAATCTGATTATGTTTTGGAAATTTGATATTAATATCATACTTCGATAATTGTTTGAAGAAATGTATTTTGATTAAGGGAACCCTTAGGATCAAACAAATTAAAACCAATTGAATTAGGGTTTAGGAATGGTTGAGATTTGAAACAAAGTTGATTTCACAGTTTCTGAAATTTTATTTCTGAAACTGAAAAACCATTCTGTATCAGACCTGATCGGTCCACCGACCGATCAGGGATCACTCTAATCGGTCCAGTGACCGATCAGATCAACTCTGATCAAGGAACTCCCAGATCGTTCCAAATTGATCCAAAACCTCCTCAAGCCAATCTCTTCTCATCAAATTGTATCAGTGTAATGATAATACCACATACAAATCTGATACAAACCAAGTACAATTGAAACATACTTGATCATCCATTGGTACAAACCTGGTACTAAGGAAGTACAAATTTGTTCAAGTGGTACTTGAAACAAAACCTAAATACTGATTTGATACAAACCTATGTTGGAATGTTCAAATTCATAAGAAAGGGTTTGTTTGAGTCATGACTCTTGTTCTTAATGTCGTGTTTCAGAAATTTTTCTGAAATATCGAATATTAATAGAGTCTACTCCCCGGTTATGGAATGCCAATTGTTAATGCAGTCTGATCAGGAATGTATCAGAGTTTCAGGAATTTTTCTGAGATTTGATCGCTCCCCAGACTAATAAGAAATATTTCTGTATCAAGTTATCAACGAACCTGATTGGTCACGGAAACCACTCAGGATTATATGTCGGATACAGATGCATTCCTTACTTGTCATATGAAACATATACATGTTTGACCTTGATATATTTCTGTATATGTTTTCATGTGCAAGTTCACACTTGTTGTCATATGATGCATATATATTGTTGCCATGATACATTTATGGTATATGCCTCTCATACGCAATTCCAAAATCATCTTTTGACTTACTTGTCATATGAAACATATATATGTTTGACCATAATATTATTCTGTATATGTTTTCATGTGCAATTCAAAAAAATTACCTTTGATTATTTTGGGTTTGGGGAAAGACCCTTGGTTGAGGGGGAGTTTGATGTTTAAACATAATAACCATACCCTTTTCTATGTTTGACAAAGGGGGAGAAAATGACTGATTAAGTTTATGGTTATTATAGGAGGAAGATCATGATTCCCTTATGAGAATTGAACGGACTTCAATTGATTGATACCTAAACTTAAATCGGGTTGTCAAACAACAAAAAGGGGGAGATTGTTGATGCAGTCTGGCCCGGTTGTTGTTTTGGTGTTTGACAATGATTTAAGTTTGGTTGAGCGAATTTGGGTTAAAGTCCTGGTCGGGGACTGGGCATGAAACCCTGGTGAGTGAAGCCAAGTCCTAGCTTGTGAAGCTAGGTTGAAATCCCGGTGAGTGAAGCGGGTCCTGGTGAGTGAAGCCATGTGTTGGAAATCCCGGTGAGTGAAGCCAGGTCCTGGTGAGTGAAGCCAGGTGTTGAAAAGTCCTAATTCGGAAGAGGTGGGTGAAAAGTCCTAGCTTGGAGGGCTAGGTGAAAAGTCCTAGCTTGGAGGGCTAGGTGAAAAGTCCTAACTTGGAGGGTTAGGTGAAAAGTCCCATCTTGGAGAGTTAGATGAAAAAGTCCTGGCTTGGAGGGTCAGGTCCTAGCTTGGAGGGCTAGGTTTGGAAAGTCCTAATCCGGAAGAGTTGGGTGAAAAGTCCTAGCTTGGAGGGCTAGGTGAAAAGTCCTAACTTGGAGGGTTAGGTGAAAAATCCTTAGCTTGGAGGGCTAAGGTGGATGAAATCCTAGCTTGGAGGGCTAGGTTGGAGCCCCTGGATCGGTCTGGTCACCGATCAGGGAGATTGACACGGTGCTCCTTCGTGGATCGGTCTGGTGACCAATCCAGCGATGAATGATCGGTCTGGTGACCGATTAGGGAGTATGTGTTTCACTCACTGCACAGCTCCTGATCGGTCTGGTGACCGATCAGGGAGCGAACAGTGAGTTGAGTTCCCCTGCTGATCTGCTCCTGATCGGTCTGGTGACCGATCAGGGATACTGCTCAGATCGGTCTAGTGAACGATCATTTGTCGCAAGGTTCTCACTATCACCGATCAGGATGACTCCTGATTGGTCTGGAAGCAGCCTGATTGGTCTGGTGACCGATCAGGCAGGAGCCTGATTGGTCTGGGGACCAATCAGGAGTGTGCAGAAGACTTCTGGATCGGTCTGGTGACCGATCAGGGTCCTTCCTGATCGGTCTGGTGACCGATCAGGCGCAGAACTTTAATTCAAATACGCTGTCAGAAGCTCTGATCGCATCTGTTTTCACTGTCGATTCTCTAATACATTGTCGATTCTTGTTGATATGCATTGCTAAGCCTCTGTTGGAGTGTGCAGGTGATAGCAGGTGATTCAAACACTCAAGGAGGGTCAATGGGAGGCTTTCCTTGGAGCAGGTTTGTTTGTTTCTCCTTCTCAAGTTTCAACGGCAACTGGAGCAGCTGGCGACTGACGGAGACTCAGCTGGAGAGGAGGTCTTTAGTGGACTGAGTGCTCAGGGAGGTCAGTGGGTTCAGGCTGGCTCAGTGGATGCTGATGAATCTTGCGATGGTGAGAGGGAGCTTAAGTGACGAAGCTGGAAGCAGAGGAGCGAGGCGAACAAGACAGAAACTTGGGAAGTTTGGCTGGGTTGTGTTCGTGCTCTCTGTTGCTTTGTGCTTAAGCGATCTTGTTGCATTCCTGTGAGAGCTTTGTGAGTGTTCCTTCTTGTGTGATCTCCTGTACTCAAGTTATATCATCCGTGAGATCTGTGGAGAGGTTTCTCCACCGAGAAGGAGGCTCTATCTTATCCGGGTTCACCGGGGCTTGATCTGCCGATGATCAAGGGATCGCCCACCTTACGGGCACGCCAAGGAGTAGGGGCAAGTTATCCCCGAACCTTGTACATCTTCGTCTTAGCGATTGTTTGGTTTGCGATTCCTTCTCTGCTTTGTTCCTTGTTCTGCATTTTCTTCTACTGCTAATCTGATCACGCAGAAAACTTCAAAGTGAAAGTTGTGGGTGTCTGGCTATATTCACCCCCCCTCTATAGCCATCCGTTTCCAACACTAACTTGTTCACTGAGTGTGCAGGAAGAAGTCATAGGTACACTAGGCAAGAAGTCCCGCCAAGGGCTGGGCAAAGAAGTCCTGGTCAAGGATTGGGTAAGAAGACCTGACCGGAAGTCAGGCAAAGAAGTCCTGGTCGAGGACTGGGCAAGAAGTCCTGGCAAGGGGCTGGGCACCGAAGACCTGACCGGAAGTTGGGCAAGAAGACCTGACCGGAAGTTGGGCACGAAGACCTGGTCAGGTGGATTGGGCAAAAGTTCAACTGGAGGAGCTGGTTGGCAAAAGGTAAACTCTCCTGAGAGGAGTAGGTGAGGACGCGTTCCCTGTCGAGGGAACAGTAGGCGTCAGTTCGACCTAGGGTTCTATTTGGGAGACCCGAATCAGAACTAAGACAGCTACGGTTGTAACTAATGCTTATTATGTTTTGGGACTAACCTTAGTTGCAGGGTCGAAGGACTGGTCATCTGCAAGTGAGGTACTTCACTGGGCCTAGGCACCCGTATGGAGACAGGTGCCCGAATGGGTTCAGGCACCCATATGGATACGGGCGCCCAAGAGTGAAGGGAAAACCCAAAACACAGCTGCGAAGCCTCTGGACCAAGCCAGATCAGGCGCCCGTGAGGTCACGGGCGCCCCCATCAGCTCAGGCGCCCAAGTGGAGGTAGATAAGTGTTGATCGAGCCCGCGGATAAGGATTCACGGATCGAAGGGCACGTGTTAGGCGCCCCCAACATCACAGGCGCCCGTATGAGCACTATAAAAGGGGGCTCAACCCCAAGGCTTCAACATCCATTCTTTCCAACGCTCCAAACACTTTCGCTCTCGCGCTACGCTCCGGCAAAGTTCCATTTCAAGATTTCTGCGCCGACGACGACCCTCTGCTCCGGAATTCGATCCATCTCGGGCGTCGTTAAAAGTTTCAATTTACGAAAGTGTTGTGATTCAGTTTTCAAATTCTATATCTGCACTATCAATCTGTAATAATCTTTTCGAATATAGAATTGCCCAAAGTAAACGGTCAAGGACTGTGGGCCTTGGAGTAGGAGCCGATCGCGACTCCGAACCAAGTAAAAAATCGACTTGTGTTCTCGTGCACTTTATCTTTTTCCACTGCGTATATTCTTTAATTATCCGAAAAATTTTATAACGATATTCACCCCCCCCTCTATCGTTTTCTTCGATCCAACAAGTGGTATCAGAGCGGGTGGCTCAAATTTGGTGCAACCACCAATTTGAGAGTTTTGTTTTTCGGATTTTACGAAATTTTTAATTTATTTTTCAAATTTTTCTCGTTAATCGAGGTTGGCACAACACCACTCGATCGCTTTCATTTCGATTAATTTTTTCCCACACTGCTAATCCAAGACCAAGTCTTGGGACAGAGTTTCTTTGTTTTTGTTTTTCAGAAAAATTATTATGGCCATGCAAGAGGGTTTCAGCACAACCAGACCACCGCTCTTCAGTGGAGAAGATTTCTCCTACTGGAAGAGTCGGATGGAAGTACACCTGAAAACCCAGGTGGATATGTGGATTATTATCCAATCTGGCCTTGAAATCCCCAAGAATGCTAAAGGAGTTGCACAGCACTACTCAGAATGGGATGCCTCGTTGAAGAAAAAGATCGAGGCTGATGCGAAGGCAACCCAGACACTGCAATGCGGATTAACCAAGGAAGAACTGAACCGGGTGGGACCCTTCAACAGTGCTAAAGAACTCTGGAACAAACTAATTGAACTGCACGAAGGCACCTCCGACACCAGAATCAGCAAAAAGGATTTGTTGCTGAACAAACTCTACACCATAAAAATGAATGATGGTGAATCAGCAGCACAGCTCCACGCCAGAATCCAGGTGCTGATGAACGGCTTGCACACAATCGGTCACAAGGTAGAAAATCGTGACCTTATCAAGTATACCCTAAATGCTTTCCCAAGAAATACTCTGTGGGCATCTATGGTAGATACTTACAAAGTTTCTAGGGATCTCTCTAAAATTAAATTAGATGAATTGTTTTCAGAATTAGAATTACATGAACAGATTAACTGCACTTTGGCCGAGAGAGGTATTGCTTTTCTTGCAGGTAAACCCCAAGGAATGATAACCAAGAAAAAGCCTCAACCTGCACCCGAGTCTGACTCAGACTCAGACTCAGAAGATAGTGAAGGAGATCGACCCAAGCTGGTTCGGCTAGTCCGGGACAACTACAAGGAGCTGAAGCATCAGACCAATAGAAGGAAAGCCAGCCGAAGAAAGGAAGATCTAGCTGAACCTTCAACTTCAAAGGCCAAACCAAATGTGACATGCTACGAATGCAACAAGAAGGGACACTACAAATCAGAATGTCCAAATCTAAAGGAAGTCAAGAAGACTCGAAGGAAGAAGGCTCTTCAAGCCACGTGGGACGAATCTTCCTCCAAAGAAGAAGAAGAGGCCCCACAGTCAAACCTTCTCGCCTTGACCGCTTCGGAAGACATCGACACCGGATCGGAATCGGAGCCGGACAACAGAAGGCTCACAATTTCGGAGAACGGCAAAATAACGGTAAGTGGTTATTCTGAAGTTGATTTATCAAAGTTAATTGCTTACTTATCTCATAACTTGGCGAAAGCCAAAATCCGAGTCGAGACCCTCCGACAGGAAGTAAAACTCCTGAAAGAGGGAGCTGACTCTAGATCTTTGACCGAGAAGGTTCAAGAAGGAACCTCTACTCAAGTTGAAAAGCTTCAGAAAGAGAACTCCTCCTTAAAAACTCAAGTCAAGGACCTTAGAGCGGCTTTAGAATGATTTACTTCGGGTTCCAAGGGTCTTGACATGATCCTTGGAAAACAGAAGTCCGTTCTAAATCGATTTGGGTTAGGTTCCTAAAGACTAAGGATGACCTGTTTATTGATTTTTGTAAGATAATTGAAAATCAAAATGATACCAAAATCAAAAGACTTATGAGTGATCATGGGGGAGAGTTTGAGAATCAAAGGTTCGAGGAATTTTATAGAATAAACGGGTATATTCACGAATTTTCATGTCCTAGAACCCCCCAGCAAAATGGGATAGTAGAAAGGAAAAATAGAACCCTATAGGAAGCCGCTAGGACTATGCTCAATGAATTCATCCTAGCTAACCAATTTTGGGCAGAAGCAATTAGTACGGCTTGCTATATCCAAAATAGGGTCCTAATTAACAAACGACATAATAAGACTCCCTATGAACTATATTACCATAGACTTCCAAACCTACATTACCTAAGGGTTTTTGGGTGCAAAGTCCATATCCTAAACACCAAGGACTATCTAGGTAAATTTCAGTCTAAGTCGACCCCTGGAATATTCTTAGGATATTCAACAACAAGTAGGGCATATAGGGTCTACAATAGACAAACTAATAAAATTGAAGAAATAACTAATTTAATCTTTGATGAGAAAACCAATCCAAAACCTGATAATCAAAATCTGAACTCATCAAATTTCGATCAAGAGGAAAATGAACAAATTATTGACCCATCAATTGAACCACTAGTTGAACCTCTAAATGAACTAACTATTGAACCAACTACTAAGTCAATTGAACCAATAATTGAACCAACCCAAGTAGTTGAACCAAATACTGAACCGAACCGTCCAGCCGGACCTGAGGCTGAACCAAGTTCTAGAAGAACCAAGAAACCCAGACTCAGTCACCCAACTGATCAAATTATGGGTGATCCAACCTTAGGAGTCAGAACTAGGTCTTCCTATAGAAATCTTAGTCAGATCGCACTGATTTCGAAAATTGAACCTAAGACTATAGAGGAAGCCTTACCTGATCCTGATTGGATCATAGCAATGCAAGAGGAGTTAGCCCAGTTCGAAAGAAACCAAGTTTGGGAACTAGTACCTAAACCTGAGGGCAAATCTATCATAGATACTAAGTGGGTATTTAGTAACAAACTAAATGACCAAGGGGAAATAGTCAGAAACAAAGCCCGCTTAGTAGCTAAAGGGTTCAGTCAAGTCGAAGGATTAGACTATGACGAAACCTATGCCCCAGTAGCCAGACTTGAGTCTATTAGAATGTTGTTAGCCTTTGCAGCCCATAAAGGATTTAAACTTTAAAATGGATTTTAAGTCAGCCTTTCTGAATGGGTTTATCAAAGAAGAAGTCTATGTAGGACAACCCCCCAGTTTTGAGGCTTAGAAAAACCCGACTATGTTTACAAACTTAATAAGGCACTTTATGAACTAAAACAAGCACCTAGGGCATGGTATGAACGCCTATCAACTTACCTCATTTCTAAGGAATTCAACAAAGAACAAATTGACTCAACTCTGTTTGTCAAAACCTTAGAAATAGACATCTTCATTGCCCAAATCTATGTTGACGACATAATCTTCAGATCCACTAACTCTAACTTTTTAAAAGAATTTGTAAAAATTATGGAAAACGAATTCGAAATGAGCTTAGTTGGTGAGCTCAACTTCTTTTTAGGATTACAAATTAAGCAATCTAGGGATGAAAATTATGTTCACCAATCCAAATATGCTAAGGAATTAATAAAGAAATTTAAAATGGATAACTCCAAAAGCATAAGTACCCTTATGGCCACAAATGTAAAAATTGATAGTGACCCTGAAGGTAAACTTGTAGACCTTAAACTATATCGAAGTATGATTGGAAGTCTACTTTACCTTACAGCTAGCAGACCTGATATCCTCTTCGCTATAGGAATGTGTGCTAGATATCAAACCTGTGCTAAGGAAACGCACTTAGCAACCCTAAAAAGAATACTTAGATACATTAAGGACACCCTAAATGTAAGGATTTGGTATCCTAGGACCTCAACTTTTGACTTGTCAAGATACTCTGATTCTGACTATGCTCGATGCAAACTAGATAGAAAGAGTACAAGTGGAAGCTGCCAACTTTTAGGAAATAGTCTAGTCAGTTGGTGCAGTAGAAACCAACACTGCGTAGCTCTATCTACAACCGAAGTAGAATATGTTGCTTTAGGAGAGTGTGTAGCACAACTCCTATGGATGATGCACACTCTTAAGGACTTCCAGCTTGATTACACCCAAACCCAAGTCTACATTGATAACATAAGTTCAATTAATCTAACTAAGAACTCAATCCAACACTCTAGAACAAAACATATAGAGGTTAAACATCACTTCGTAAGAGATCATGTAGCCAGGGGTGAAATAGTCCTTAAGCATGTAGACTCAAAGTCAAACTTAGCTGATATCTTCACCAAATCCTTACCTGAGTTTGAGTTCAGCTCACTAAGAAGGCAGTTAGGGTTATACTTAGTAGAATAGGACTGCTCTACTTATTTTTTTTAACTTTTTTTTTCTTATCTGATATTTATTTGAAAATCATTTTTATCTTGAAATTTAAAATGATTTTCGACTTAGTTTTTTTTTGAAAACTTACCCCCTTCAAAACTAGGACTTTTTCGCAAATGGACTTAGCTTAGGCTCTAACCCTAGAACTGCATGCACCTATAGATCTAGCAGACAGCATCTCACAAGCACCTTAGGGTACTTTTGATTGATAACCTAGACTGGGTTGAGATGCTTAGGTCTATGCCTTGATTCAAGATGTTTTAAGTCAGTGCATCTGCAGTAATTGGGGCAATAAATACCAATTGAACAGTAATCAGGTTAAGTGTCAAGCTTAGAAAATCTAACTTGATCAAATCACTTAACTTGACTAACCCTAGCGAAAGCTACTGTTTATAACAGTTAGTAAGTAGCTAACTGGGTTAGACATGACCCGAAAGAGAAAATCTAAATTGATTTGGTCCAGTTTATGCTTAGAATTGGTTCAATACAGCATTTTTACTTTTCTTACTCAATTTTTTGATATATTTTTTTTTGATATATGGCAAAGGGGGAGAGATTGGAAAGGAGAGAAAAGAAGGTTTTAAAATTTAAATTTTTCCGAATTTAAATTTTTTTTCAAAAACTTTTATCTCCTTTTTCAAAAAGTAAAGTGTTAAAAAACTTCAAAAGTATTTTGAAAATTTTTCTAAGTGTTAAAAAAATTTAAAATTATTTTGGAAAATTTTTAAGTGTTAAAACTTCAAAATTATTTTGGAAAATTTTCTAAGTATTAAAAACTTCAAAATTATTATGGAAAATTTTCTAAGTGCTAAAACTAAATGTTTTGGAAAATTTTCTAAGTGCCCAACTTGAAAATATTTTGAAAAATTTTTTCTAACTTGAAAATTCCTTTTGAAAATTTTCTAAGTGTTGATCTTTTCATGATAGACAAGGATTTAGAAATGTTTTCAAAAACCCCACGTATTTTTGAAAAACTCAGGGGGAGAATTTCTTCCAGGGGAGGAAATTACGTACTTGTTTATTTACTTGTTTCATTAACTTAACTTTTTAAACCGTGTTGCCATAAATCAAAAAGGGGGAGATTGTTGGTGCAGGCAGCACCTAAGTCAAACCTGGGTTTTGATAATGGCAAAGGGTTCAGAAGTTAAGATGTTATTGTGATCTAACTTGTTCACTGAGTGTGCAGGAAGAAGTCCTAGGTACACTAGGCAAGAAGTCCTACCAAGGGCTGGGCAAAGAAGTCCTGGTCAAGGACTGGGCAAGAAGACCTGACCGGAAGTCGGGCAAAGAAGTCCTGATTGAGGACTGGGCAAGAAGTCCTGGCAAGGGGCTGGGCACCGAAGACCTGACCGGAAGTTGGGCACGAAGACTTGGTCAGGTGGATTGGGCAAAAGTCCAACCGGAGGAGCCGGTTGGCAAAAGGTAAACTCTCCTGAGAGGAGTAGGTGAGGACACGTTCCCCGTCGAGGGAACAATAGGCGTCAGTTCGACCTAGGGTTCCATTTGGGAGACCCGAAGTCAGAACCAAGACAGCTACGGCTGTAACTAATGCTTATTATGTTTTGGGACTAACCTTAGTTGTAGGGTCGAAGGACTGGTCGTCTGCAAGTGAGGTACTTCACTAGGTCTAGGCGCCCGTATGGAGACAGGCGCCCGAATGGGCTCAGGCGCCCGTATGGATACGGGCGCCCAAGAGTGAAGGCAAAACCCAAAACATAGCTACGAAGCCTCTGGACCAAGCCGGATCAGGCGCCCGTGAGGTCACGGGCGCCCCCATCAGCTCAGGCGCCCAAGTGGAGGTGATAAGTGCTGACCGAGCCCGCAGATAAGGATTCACGGATCGAAGGGCACGTGTTAGGCGCCCCCAACATCACAGGCGCCCGTATGAGCACTATAAAAGGGGGCTCAACCCCAAGGCTTCAACATCTATTCTTTCCAACGCTCCAAACACTTTCGCTCTCACGCTGCACTCTGGTAAAGTTCCATTTCAGATTTTAGTGCCGACGACGACCCTCTGCTCCGGAATTCGATCCATCTCGGGCGTCGGTAAAAGTTTCAATTTACGAAAGTGTTGTGATTAGTTTTCAAATTCTATATCTGTACTATCAATCTGTAATAATCTTTCGAATATAGAATTGCCCAAAGTAAACGATCAAGGACCGTGGCCTTGGAGTAGGAGCCGACCGCGACTCCGAACCAAGTAAAAAATCGACTTGTGTTCTCGTGCACTTTATCTTTTTCCGCTACGTATATTCTTTAATTGTCCGAAAAATTTTATAACGATATTCACCCCCCCCCCTCTATCATTTTCTTCAATCCAACAGCTTAGTCTTCGATCAGGATGAGGATCAAAGAGGCTCAGGCCAGTGATCAACATTTGCAGTTCCTAGGCAGCCAAATAGCCTCAGAGCAGCAGACTGACTTTACATAAGATGACGAGGGTATTCTATATTTCCGAGGGAGATTGTGCGTACCTAAGTCACGTCCGGTCATGGGAGTTGCTTAAGAAGGCTCATCGATCTCGGTTTGCTATACATCTTGGCGAAACTCGTATGTACCGAGATTTGAGACGTTCCTACTGGTGGAACGATATGAAGAAAGACATCGCGGATTTTGTAGCTAGATGTCTGGTGTGCCAGCAGGTGGAGGCCGAGCATCAGAGACCTACTGGTTTTTGTAGAAGATCCCTATTCCCGAGTGGAAATGGGAGCACATCACTATGAATTTTGTTGTGGGGTTACCGAGGACTCGGAGAAGACATGACGTGATTTGGGTGATCGTTGATCGATTAACCAAATCTGCTCATTTCTTGGTGATTCAGAGGACAGATTCACTGGACAAGCTGGTAGAGTTATACTGCTGTGAGATTATCAGACTACACGGTGTCCCTCTGAGCATCATATCAGACAGAGATTCGCGTTTCACTTCGCGGTTTTAGCAGAGTTTGTAGTAGACCATGGGTACCGAGCTTCGATTCAGTACAACCTTTCATCCACAGACGAACGGATAGTCAGAGCGTACTATTCAGACTCTAGAGGATTTACTCAGATCTGCGTTATGGATTTTGGAGGCAACTAGGAGGATCACTTGCACTTAGTTGAGTTTGCCTACAATAATAGCTATCAATTAGCTATCCAAATGGCACCATTTGAGGCGTTGTATGGTAGAGCTTGCAGGACACCCACCCTCTGGGAGGAGGTTGGGGAATCATAGTTGCTAGGACCTCAGAGCATTCAGCGTAATGCAAAGTTAGTCCGTACTATCATACGCAGACTGTCAGAGGCTCAGGATCGCTAGAAGAGTTATGCAGATCGGAGACGCAGACCCTTGGAGTTCTCCGTGAGCGATCACGTGTTCTTACGGGTATCACCCACGAAAGGGGTGAAGAGGTTTGGGTTGCAAGGTAAGCTAGCTCCATGCTACATTAGACCGGTTTAGATTCTGGAGCAGATTGGAGCAGTATCTTATCGTCTGGCACTACCACCGTCTTTGGCTGCAGTTCATGATGTGTTTCATGTTTCCATGCTGAGGAAATATGTACTAGATCCTTCACATATTTTATCGGAGGTGCCGGTCACACTACAGCTAGACGCGACCTACGAGGTACCTATGCGGATTCTGGACCTCAAGGAGCATTGGTTGAGGAACAAGACTGTCCGGTTGGTCAAAGTTGGTTGGCAGCACCACTCTGATGAGGAAGCTACTTGGGAGCTCGAGGACACGATCAAAGCTCGCTATCCTCATCTATTTACCTGAGGTGTGTATGGTTGAGTTGCATTCAGTATTGATATTATATCTGTGTTGTTAATACATGTTACGGTTGACTAGTACTTATTGTGAGTTGCTAGGGAAATTTGGGGATCAAATTTTTGTTAGTGGGAGAGAATGTTAAATACTAAAAATTTAAGGGGCTCAAATGGAAAAATTCAAAAATTAGGGAGCGATTTGTAAATAGGTGAACTTGGAGGGTCTTTTTTTGCAAAAAGCCAAAAATATTATAAACCCTAAACAATTCCTCTGAAAAGCACTCTTTCCCCTGTTTCCTCCTCGCCTCGACACTGCACACATCACGCACAAGCCGTTCCTCGCCGCCGAAGCCATCGCAAGCGTCCTCTTCTCCTTCTCCTCCTTCTTATTCTTCTCCTCCGAGCACCCCGTCTCTCTGGTCGCTTTGCCCTCGCGTGGAACCCTAGTCGACGCCGCCGCATGCACTTTCCCTATCGGTTTCACCCTACGCCGCCACCTCTTCACCGGTGCGAGTTCTCCTTCGCGAGGTGTCTGCCCACGACCAGTCGTGATCTTCCTCCTCTTGTGTCGGGTTGCTGGATTTGCAGAGATATCAAGGTAGGGATTTGTCGCCGGCAATACCTAGGTCAGTTCTTGTTTCATCATATCAGGTGATCTCTAATTTGTTTGCAATTACTTAGTTGAATTGGCAAAGTAAGATCAGTATTAGCATTTGCAAAGTTACTTAAACACCACCAATTAGTGGAGGAATTAATGTTACCTAGTCATCTAGATTTGTGGTATAATTGAAGCAACAGACAAAACTCATTGATCAGTAAAGATATTCATAAGAGAGATATATATGTCCATTGCTCTATCTGTCCAAAAGCAACCGATGAGGATTGCAGGTGGTTCTCCTTGCTTAGCCGGCCAAAACATGGAAATTGTCTCAATCTTGTCATGCCTCTTGAAAACTGATAGCACTGATGGGTTTTGGTTGGATTTGTAAGAGGTAAGTTTGTAGTTGTTCTTCTCCTTATTTGATTCAAGGTATAGTCGAACTCCCTTAGTTTAATACTGGATTGGGACTAATGAATAAATTGAGTAAGTTACATTTGTGGTTGGAGGAAGTGTTACTCAGTATTTCGTTGGGTGGCTTAATCAATTGTAATGGATAGATACAATTGATTAAAAAGAAGTTGTAATTATGGTTATTTTGTTTATATGCAGTTTAACTAATTTATTTAATTGTATAATTAGTTAAACTTATGTATTGACTTAGGACATTGATTCAGACTCGTTCGGTTGATCGTGGAAGGCCCTCTTCGTTTACGAACATCTACAATTTAATGCGGGTACTTCTCCTTTGTGTTCTTATAGTTCTTTTATCTTAAATGCATGGCTTGTTATGCCTGAGTAGATCTGCTTGACTTTATTCTTTGTTGTTGGTTATTTAATATCGTTCATTGATACCTTTTTTGCTTGGTCCTTGAGTTTAATCGAAAGTTTTGTATCCGTACAGTCTCTCGTTTTTTTTCTATTTTGTAAAGTACCGCTTGTACGCGAGTACTTAGATGCAGTGTTCTGAAAACCGGACCGGACCGGCCAGTTGGACCAGTTGAACCGAGAACCGGCCAGATTTCCGATCCGAATTGACTCTAAAACCGGTTACTCAAGAACCGGGTGCGAACTGTTTTGAACCGGCTGAGAACCGGTGAACCGAGCAAACCGGAAAAACCGGCTTGGTTTATTTTATTTTTCATTTTTTGATTTTTTTTTCCCTTTTGCAATTTTGTTTTCTTACTGGAAAATGAAAATTGAAAAATAAAATGTCAAAAATCTAGTTTGCTTTCACCCAAAGTCCCAAACGAACAAACTTGTTGTTTGCTTGCAAGAGCGCCACCACCGCTAGCCTCTCGCCGCGTCGCCCCGCCTCCACCAGCCTCGTCGCGTCGCCCCGCCTCCACCAGCCTCGTCCCGCTGCCAGCCTCGTTGCGTCGTCATGCTGGCATACGAAGGCAGCAGTATATGACATATTTGGAAAAGTGATTTTGCATGTGCTTTGCTAGTGTCCTCTGTTTAAGTGTTTATTGGTAAACAAATGCTATCGTGATATAATTTTAACTTCTAATAAGATTCTTCAATTCGTATCTAGATTTCTTGAATCCAATGGTTTTAAACTTGAATTTTTCTTTGAAACTAATCATTTTTTCAAGAATACCGTGTTGAGTTGCTAACAAAAACATATTACATGCTCGACCTAGTTGATCCAATCTGGAAGAAAATAGTTGGATAAGTCGTTAGTTTCATATATTTATATAAATACATGCTTTATTATATACCGGTTATATTCCGGTTGGACCCCCGGTTAAACCGATTGAACCTCTAAACTCTAAACCCTTTCTTCGACCGGTTCAATGTCCGGTCCAATTTTCGAAACCTTACTCAGATGTTCATTAAACACAACTAGTGTTGGTTGGCATTAGAGATACCCTACCTAGTAGTTTAGTTGCATATTTGTTGCTTTTTGGTTGGTTTCTGATACTTGTTATTTTTGTCGTTGTATCATTGTTATTCGGTTGTTTGTGCATATTGGTATAATGCACTATATCTGCACCGTTGCATACTGACGACTGTTGGGCTTCCATATGGTTAAGCTGTCATCAGTCATCTAGTTGCTTCGTCACTCAACCACTTGTTGTGGTAGTTGCTAAAGTACGAGCAACCATCCTATTACGCCACACTCGACCACTCATGTACAGTGGATGTTAGAGTTGTAGGCAAGCAGTTGACACCCTCACCGTTGTTTTCGAGGAATACTAGAGCTGTTGGTGGCTCCCCCTTTATCTCGGGGTTTTAGAGTAGTTGGCTCCCACATCCTGTCCACTCAACCACATATATCAGTGGTATTCGTTGGAGTGCATATAGTTGTCACAACCCTACCCACTCGGCCACACAGATGTGATGTATTGGCAGCTTGATTGGCGTCAGGGGTGGCACATATCATTGCATCATATGCATCTATTGTATTTATGTATTTTTTGTGTTTGTTGCATTTATATGAGCTATGATTGTTGCATTTGGTTGACATGCATGTATGTTTGATACTATGTTATCTCGTATGTTCCACGTTGTTTTATACATGCTTAAATGCCCTCTATTTCCTAGAGATTGTACATTGTTATTTCTGTTGCTTGATATATTTTTTATGATGTCATACATTTGTCTACTCATATACCCGCAGAGTCCACCCGAACTCACCACCGCCACCATCCATTTTTGTTTCAGGTAGCAGGTAGATGCATTACTTGGAGCCAGGAGAGGATCCAGTTGTCAGTCCCATCGTGTGATTCATTTTGGAGTTGTCTCAGGGTTTAGTTTGTTTTTCGCAGTTGCTTTATTTTCTGCACTTCGTGAGTTTGTATTTTTATTTCCTAGACGGTTATATATTTTATTAATCCGGTAATATGCAGTAGATTTATGTTTATATGTTATTGGACTGACGTGTTCGTTTTAGACTTTTAGGGATTTATATTGGAGTTTTATTTTGATTATGGACTCTACTTCTTTTAAATTTGCTTAAAAATATTGACCGCGTGGTTGTGGATTTATTTTACTATTGTGATGTCAGCCGTGTGTGATTGAGCTATATTTTGTGGAGTGCTATGTATTATTTGTCCCAACTTCTCCGCCGTATAAGGGAGATGCTGCCCGATTTCCGGTAAGCATGTGCCTCTGGGGCGTGACATAGGGATTCCCTAATTAGTTCGGTAAATATTAGATAGGAAGTGGGGATGACTATCATTTTAGATTTGTTCTCTACGATGAGAAGCGGAGATTAGGATGGGGATGGAGATTTAATCCCCGAGGGTTCAGAGATCGAGATTCCCCGATTACACATAACCGAGGATGAGGGCGGAGATGGGGATGGAGATATAATTCAAGGGTGGGATGGGGATGAGGATGACAAGTTCGCCCCCACCCTGCCCTGTCTCGTTCTGTCCCGCCCCATTGTCATCCCTACCGTCATCGCACATGCAAGTTGGTACATTTAGTATCTACATGGGTGGTTGCTTTAGGGATAATTTTCAACTGATGCAAAATATTTCATTGAGTGTTTAATTTTCTTCATGCAAAGAATCGTTATGATAAATTAAATATTTCTCATAATTTATGTCCCTATATCTAATAGATTGACGATCCCGAAGTGTTTGAAATGAGAATTAACAATTTTTTACTTTAAAAAAAATGGAGCCGAGATCCTAACCGTTTCAGGGGAAGACAGCTTGTCACGTCCCTAGGGCCCATGCTTACTCGACAATCGAACAACATCTCTCTTATACGAAGGACAATATGAAGCTCACAAATACATAACTCCCCACATATATACACAAGCACAACCACACACGGTTGTCAATCAATAACACATCAAAACAACGCAGTTAATAAGGACATAATAAACTTCGTAAAATAAGTGCGTCAAATCGAAAATCCACGACGTAATTAACGACAAGTCTACTAAAGAAATAAAAAGAACCCCATGTCCATTAAGGAAAACAAAATAAAAAGACAAGTACAATAATGATAGTTATACAAGTCTACTGAATAAAAATACGAAGCAAATAAAAAATACTCGACGCTATGGGACTGGCAGATAGATTCTCTCCTAGCGACACGAGACACAGCTATCAATTACCTGAAATAAAAATAGAGGCAAGGAGTGGTGAGTCTGGGCTCGAACTCTGCGAACATGAGGATAGATAAATGCATGGTATAAATAAGATATATCAAACAAGAAGAAACAAGGTATACAGTCTTCGGAATATAAAACATAAATCAAATATATAAACATACCTGCGGGACATTATCAAAAATTCCTATAACAAATTAATAAGCTGCTCGTACTACTGAGCAAATCCAGATAATATAAACAATGTAAATCATACTCCATATATGCATGTCAATCAAATACAACAATCATAACTCAAACAGAATACAAGATGCATTGTATGTAAATGATACAATGTCATGTGTCACCCCTACACACTAATCTAACAACCATTATGTGTGGACGGCTGAGAAAGAGCGGTGACAACTGTACGCACTCTCATAACCATCTCCTCTGAGTGTTCGAGTAGGCATGATGCTGGGAGAAAAACCTCAATCCAGAAAAACCTTAATCTCGAACCCCAAGAAAAGGGGAAAGTGTACCTTATAAAGACCCCAGGAGGAGTGTACCTCTAAACTCCAAGAACAAGGGAAAGTGTACCTTTAAATCCCAAGAATAAGGAAGAGTGTGACTTGTAACCCTATAGATCTACCTAGCCCTCGTAAACAATGGAGGGTGTCACCGTCGGCTGCAACTCCAACAACTACCACTACTCCTGAGTGGTTGAGTGTAGCTCAACAGGACGGCTGCTAACACTCTGATAACTACCACTATCCCAAGTGGTTGAGTGGGCAGACTACTATATGACTGACGACGGGCTTAATCACAAGGAAGTCGATAACCGCCAGCATGCGATAATGCAATACGGTGCATGATACCAACATACCCACTCTCAATCAAGTTAATCATGATGAAATCAATACGAAATACATAAACCCAATCAACATCATAATAAATAAGCATGTAAATAATCTATTGGGTAGAGTATAATGCCAACCAAGCCTTAAATAGTTCACATGATAGTTGTAAAGTACATTCGTACAAGTGGTATTCTTTAGATCAAAAAATAAGAGTTGAGACTATATAATTGAAAACTTGAATTTTTACTTAAAAGTCAAGCAAGAATAATATCAAGCAAGAAAAAAAAGCAGAACAGATTTAAGATAAATCAACCTACTTAGATAACAAAACAACCATACATTTAAGATCAATAACTACAGAGTACAAGTTAGAAGTACTCGCCCCATAAAGTAGTGTCCGTATCGAAGAGAACCTCCCACGATCAACAAACAAATTCGATCAAAGTCTTGTATCAAAGGACGGAGTTTAGCTATTTATACAATCATAAATAGCTAAACTTTACATTAAGCACAATTACAATTATATATATCTACTTAATTAAATCTTAAACAACTTTAGATTCCTTATTAACCCAATGGTCATAATTTGGTTATTTGGTTAATTTCTCAACTAACCTAAGGAATCCACAATCATCGAATCCCTCATCAATTATACAAATCTTAAAATCAACATTACATGGAG
Source organism: Boesenbergia rotunda (assembly GCA_024364735.1). Lineage (NCBI taxonomy): Eukaryota > Viridiplantae > Streptophyta > Magnoliopsida > Zingiberales > Zingiberaceae > Boesenbergia > Boesenbergia rotunda. The sequence continues at coordinate 60,957 of JAGFNQ010007450.1, forward strand.
CAAATAGGTATACGAATATGAAAGCAAAATGCTCTAAGTGGATAGATCATTCCTCTAAGTGGATAGATCATCAAACTTCTTTTCTACATTAACACATCAACCTAACACATGATACATGATCTAAGAATCAAAACAACATTTAGTCTCTAACCGTTTCGATTTCACAATCTACAATTCACGGAAACTAGCTCCATCCACCAACTAATCCAATTTTATCTAGTAAAGTATCACATCGCAAAACACCACAAGATCAAGAGCACTAAACGAAAACTTAATCTAAAATATTACCAACTCCAAGATATATAATTCAATCAACAACACAGATCCATCCTTATTGCTCTAACCCCAAAGTATCATCAATTATATTTGAACAGAACCTATGGAAATATAACCACAACACTAGTCATCAATTCCATTTGAACAGAACCCATGGAAACATAACCACAACACTAGTCAACAGCGCCAATCAGAGTTCTACACAAGGTGAGCTCACGATAGGAGTTTTCAAACTATAAACTGAATTGTCTAGCCTCATGACAAAATGAGATACATTAACAACTACTTTAATCGATATACATCAGATTGAATCTGAAAAACAAATTCATAATAACAAACCCAACCAATTCCATTCTAAAATAGAGTTTCTGATCCCAATAGATTAAATCCATATGCTCATCTTTACCTGCTATTGTGCCAGCAGAATCGCAACCTCCTGACGAACCAAAAGACAACCACAGAACAGATGAACCCAACACAAGTCAAGACTAAAATCCCAGCCCTAAACAACAGCAGGAAACCTAATTGAATAACTTGCTTACTTGCGTCAGCGCCGACGGTAGGTCTCAGCAGTGCATCCACCAAGGCTCCTATCAACAGCCTCTCGCGTGCTGAAGCAACAGAGAACACGAGGAGAAGAAGAGAAAGGAGGAATCGTGAGGCAGAGTCTTCGCCGACAGTCGGATGTCGTTGGTGAGGTCGACGTTGCTCGCGATCGCGGTAGCACAAGAGGCAGAAGAGCGGATCGTAAGCGAAATTGCAATGTGAAGGAGGATTCGGCTTAGTCAAAGAAGAGGGGGAAAGGGAAGTTTGGGCTTCAGCGCAGAGATGAAGAGAAGAGATTTCGCGCGTGGGCAATTGCGGCGCAGAGGGGTTGGGCATCGGGCGGTTTCGAGGAGGAAGAAAAAAAAACTCGTGAGAAGAAAACAGGACTTTTAAGTTAGGCAACTTTGCAAAAGACCCTCAAAATTTGGGTTATTCAATGCCTACCCTTAAGTTTTGGTATTTAATCAATTTAGATCTCGAATTTTTTAGTATTTAACACGGCTGATAATGGTACCCAATTTAAATAGGTCGGATTTGAGTATTTATTATCAAACTGTTTTAGAGTGTGCAATCGCATGAATAATCTAAAAATGCTACAAATATGTTCACCACAAACACTTGAAGTGAGTTTCACTTTTATAATATTTTGTAGATCGAAGTTTGAATATCCATAAACTATACTCTAAATTTACTCAATACATGAATCAATTGGAGAACCGTCTACCATACATAGAGACCATAGAAACAAAATTTAGGGTCGGTCGCCCAAGGTTGGAAAAACCTCGTTAATCGTTTTTTAATAGAAACAAAATTTAAGCAATGAAATGTTAAATCTAATCAAAATATCTCATTGATCGTATTGTACATTGAAAAGCGCTCATGGAGACTCATCCAAATGATCAACATTTTTAGGTTTATCGTCCCACCATAGAAAAATCTCTATAGTATGTCATAGTTAGGATTCGATTCTTAAATGTCTGATTAATCACTTAGGGACCTAACCGCTACATCATAGCCTAGAGTGCACCAGCCTCCATCCTATTGTGGCAAATATGAAGTCATCATCGCCCCTACGGGTTGACACAATTAGTACCTACTTGAGTGGTTGCTTCAATAGATCTGGAGTCAATTTCCAATGGAAACAAAATGTTCGTTGGATGCCTGACTTTTTTTATGCAAAAAGTCGTTGTGCTTGGGCAAAAATATCATTCATGATTTATCTATCTATATCTAGTTGAGAGATCAACGGTATTTGACTATTTGAAATGAGTGTTATCATTTTTTTACTCTAAAAAAAATGAAAACATCCTCTTAGTAATTTCAGGGAAGATGGTTGCATGATACCCAATTTAAATTGGTTGGATTTGAGTATTTATAATCAAGCTATTTTAGAGTGTGCAATCGCATGAATAATCAAAAAATGTTACAAATATGTTCACCACGAACACTCGCAATATCAAAGTTCCAATTTTATAAATATTTTGAAGATCGAAGTTTGAATATCCATAAACTATACTCTAAATTTACTCAATACATGAATCAATCGGAGAACCGTCTACCATACATAGAGACCATAGAAACAAAATTTAAGCAATGAAATGTCAAATCTAATGAAAATTTCTCATTGATCATATTGTAAATTGAAAAACGCTCATGGAGACTCATCCAAATGATCAACATTTTTAGATTTATCATCCCACTATAGAAAAATCTCTATAGTATATCGTAGTTAGGATTTGATTCTTAAATATCTAATTAATCACTTAGGGAACCTAACCACTACATCATAGGCCAGGCGCACTAGCCTCCATCCTATTGTAGCAAAGATGAAGTCATCATCACCCCTACGGTTTGGCACAATTAGTACCTATATGAGTAGTTGCTCCAATAGACCTTGGAGTCAATTCCCAATAAATACAAAATGGTAGTTGGATGCCTGATTTCTATGCAAAAAGTCATCGTACTAGGGCAAAAATATCCTTCGTGATTTATCTATCTGTAACTAGTTGAGAGATGAACGATATTTAACCGTTTAAAATGAGCATTATTATTTTTTTACTCTAAAAAAAATGAAAACGCCCTCTTAACAATTCTCGAGGAAGATGGCTGAATGGTACCCAATTTAAATTGGTCGGATTTGAATATTTATAATCAAGCTGTTTTAAAGTGTGCAATCGCATGAATAATCTAAAAATGTTACAAATATGTTCACCACGAACATCCAAGGGCAATATCAAAGTTCTAATTTTATAAAGATTTTGAAGATCGAAGTTTAAATATTCATAAACTATAACTCAAATTTACTCAATACATGAATCAATTGGAGGATCGAGAATCGTCTACCGTACATAGAGACTATGAAAAACAAAATTTAAACAATGAAATGTTAAATCTAATGAAAATTTCTCATTAATCATATTGTAAATTGAAAAGCGCTCATGAAGACTCATCCAAATAATCAACATTTTTAGGGTTATCGTCCCACCATAGAAAAATCTCTATAGTATATCGTAGTTAAGATTCGATTCTTAAATATCTGATTAATCACTTAGGGAACCTAACCGCTACATCATAGACTAGGGCGCACTAGCCTCCATGCTATTGTAGCAAAGATGAAGCCGTCATCGCCCCTACGGGTTGACACAATTAATACCTACATGAGTATTTACTCTAATAGATCTTGGAGTCAATTCCCAATGAATACAAAATGTTCGTTGGATGCCTGACTTTTTCTATGCAAAAAGTCATTGTGCTAGGACAAAATTATTCTTCGTAACTTATCTATTTGTATCTAGTTGAGAGATCAACGATATTTGACCGTTTGAAATGAACGTTATTATTTTTTTTAGAGTAAAAAAAAATGAAACTGTCCTCTTAGCAATTTCAAGAAAAGATAGCTGAATGGTATCCAATTTGAATTGGTCAGATTTGAATATTTATAATGAAGCTGTTTTAGAGTGTGCAATCGCATGAATAATCTAAAAACTTTACAAATATATTCACCACGAACACTTGAAGGGCAATATCAGAGTTCCAATTTCACTACGAATAAATATTTTAAAGATCGTCGTTTGAATAGCCATAAACTCTACTCTAAATTTACAATAGATAAATCAGTTGGAAAACCGTCTACCATACATAAGGACCATATAAACAAAATTTAAGCAATGAAATGTTAAATCTAATGAATAACACGCAATGCCATGCAAGGATATAGTTTTGTGCCCTAGATCCTCTCCTTCACCACTGATGTTCTTGCCTCCTTGCAGTTCCATTCAAGAACGATTGTGTCCTTGTGCACTGACCGACAACTCCCAACCGCAAGAGACTCGAATGCACATTTCTGGGACTTGCAACGACTTATCATCACCGCATTGAGAAAGCACCTTTCAGCATACTGAAATGAAGAATATAGTTGAGAATAAAGTTTAAAAGCTCGAGTGATAAACTTGATGACCAAGGCCCCTTACTTGTGGACTGTCAAAACCTCCTTCACAAGCATCGCAGAGATCCAATGCTAGTTTCCGTAGGAGTGGCAACTATAATGATGAGGAAAAACAATTATTGAGTTATCAATCGTCAAAGTGATAGACAAAATGGTTTTGGAGAGGGAATATAACTTACGGAAGAAGTAGCATCATGTACGAATTTCCTTCCAATGCCTATTCCCTGTGATCATGAAATAATAACGATGAGAGAGACAAATTTTCAATTGCAGCGTAATTCTAGTCCTATTCATAATCTCTTTTCCCTGTGATCAGTTCTAACGTCCCAGAATAACAAAAAAATTAGGTAGAGAAAAAAGAAACAAGCAAACAAAAGATGAGAGAACTGATAGACTTTGAATTTAATGTTTAATGGAGAACATTATGGACTAGGTTGAATAGAAGCATTAGCTAAGTACTCACTTTGCCACCATTAGCTAAATACTCACATTGTGCCGCAGCAATAAATCCTCAATAGCCTTACAATTAAAAAGAGAAGAAACCCCACTTGAAGTAATTTGTCCACATTCCTGCAATTCATAAGCTTTTAGGTATATATATATATATATATATATATATAAACTGACAAGTAAAGATAAGGTAAATCTCAGCAACCAGAGGGCAACAAATACTGGCAGATATACTACAAAATTCAAAAAATTGCATCTAGCTTTGCTGAATTTTGATAATAGAAATGGAAAGTTACAAGATCCTGCAAGGCATAAGATATGCTATGTATTTGAAATTTGTATCATCTAGCTTGCTTAAAACTTAACTTCAAATGCTACTTCATTTAAAGATAATTTTCTTAAGCATTCCAAAATGATTTTCATTTACTGATAAATATAATTAGTATTGGTTCAGTATGAAATACCAAATTTTATATATGATATCGTATATCGTACTGAAAATTTCGATATAAAGAAAATTATATCAATATTTTATCAAAGATTTGGTACGAATTTTCAATATACCAGATTTTCGATACAGTATAAATTTCATATCATTTATAAATTCAAAATTATTAAATCATATAAATAAAATTTATTATAAACACAATAATCTTAAATATGTTTTTGGAACTTATATCTCCTTCAATTTTATATTTTAGTGGTTCTTTACATAAAAACAAAGCTCATCATAAATCAGTGTACTCTTGAAAACCACCCCAGAAAATAATCACGGTATAAATTTTTCGGTATAAATTTTCAATAATTTTCCCACCCTAAATATAATCGACAGCATATTAGCAGTAGCATTCAGATTTTTGTAGCACAAGGAAATAGTACGAAAAGCATGCAAACCTCTAAATGGATAAATGTCAAGCCTGGCCATCCATCCGCAATGATTTGTTGTGTGGCTGAAAATACATGAAAGTTTTGGAACAATAAAACAATTAGTACACATTATGCATATATTGAAAATACACAAACACCTGCGGTACAACACCTGAATCAAGACGTTTACACCCCGTCAATGAAAACTCTAACACAAGTGGACAGTTCTTAGTAAGGACAGACAAATCCTCATTTGTCATCCATGGGGTTACCCTCTCTAACCTTAATATCCTCAGAAGATGCATTCCGGCCATAAAATTGAAGGAACTCAAATCACCAAGACAACAACATAGATGTAAAAGCCTTAGGTTTTTTAATGATTCCCCAATACCTCTTAAAATACTGTCAGAAATTACCTGCATAAAAGAAAAACAAAAAAGATTGAAAAGGCATCAAGTGAGATTAAATGACACGGTGTTAAGTTTTACCTGAAAAATGAGAATAACAGACTGCAACATGGGGCAAATTTTGGGAAGAGCATTCAGCATATGATGGCCTGGTGATGCACCAAGACCAATAGTTATGCCCCTTAAGCAATTCAGGCGTAGCAGCTCTTCCACTGATAAGGAAGAAAATCCCCATCCAAATGCCATTTCTTCCAGAATGCAATGACGAGTGACTTCAAAGAAGTGATCTCTTATGTCATTATAGCTTGTTAACGCCAGATTCTCTCCAACACACTGATTCAGATTTGTACAACCAGTTGCTTTCAAGCATCGAATATCTGGGTTTCTCCTAATTACCAATGACAAAGCTTCCCAAGAAACCTGAATTTTCCAAGCACAAATAAATCAAAAGCTAGAACAAAAGCAACCTATCTCAAGCTGGTTTGTCATTTTTATATAAGTTGTAGAATAGTGGGAAAGGAGAGACTATAAGTATGATTATTGTATGGAACTATAACTCGGAATTATAATCCTTGAGTATGATTAAATTTATCCAGATAGCAAATTCTATCTAAACCTAGCCACAAGACTAGGTAAACCTTAGATTAGTTTTTCTATATTATCCACCGCTCACCCTTAAGCTAAAGCATAGATCTTATATGCTTGAAAACAAAAAAACATGACCCGATTCTAGATACTAAACTAGGAAAACTCATCTAAGCTAAAAAAAATGGGTGGGTGTGAAAATAATGAAAGCGTGACATTCACATACAGGCAGAGCAAAATCTAAGCTAACAAAATGAGCAGGCGGCAATCCCTTTGATCATGATTTGAAAAATAGTGAGAGTTGGAGTAGATAAGAAGTCGAATAAGAAGCAGATGTTGATACTGGTTGTTCTTGCATCTGGGTGAGGCACAGTTGTCGCCGAGCTGAGGTTGTAGGACTGATGATCACATTCACCAAAAGTCATAGCGGCTTGGTAGTCGAGTTGTCAGCACATGCATGCTGTTCACATAGTTTCCGACTTCCGACTTCAAATCACAGTGATTTGAAGAAGGTCAGTCTATGAGCAGAGGCATGTTCCCCTTTGCCTAGCTCTAATGTTTGGTGGTTCTATCTAAACATAGATATCAGACTAAGGTAAATCCTAGACTAGGTTTCATATATTGTATAACAAAACTAAACCACTTAAGGCAGCACACTTCACCTTTAAGGTTGTAACCCCAAAATTTTTATTAATTCTAAAACTCACACATCAAACATTGGTTATCAGAGGATACAGCAGCCAGTTAGTGCTTTAGGGTTTTAGCAAACTAAATTTTGGCCATATGATTTGGAAAAATAAACAATAACAAAGCTTAAATTTTGGCCACATGATTTGGAAAAATAAAGAATAACAAAACTTACTTATCGCTAGTTTGCATGCATGCCTATTTGAACATAAACCTAGTTTAGATTAGCACAATAGGATGCAATGAGAGGAATGATAAAGCATGGTCCACAAGGAAACAGTTTATAAACTCACTGAGAATCAGACAAAATTAACAAAAGGGAATTATTAATCTAGATACAAAATATTACTTTAAAAAGAAATTTGTTGAGTTAAAAAGGTAATTACCAGAGTCTCTGAAACATCAAGACTTTCAAGGAAGGAACCCAAAAAATTGTAAAGAGCATCATCATTAATAGCAGTATCCTTTAATATCAGTTCCTTCAACATGTATGAACAACACATCAGTTGTGAGAGAGAATCACGGTCCACACCTGCACAAGAACTTCAACTTACCATTGCTATCCTTGTATAGATAAGTCATGTAAAGCCAAGAAAACAATTATGCATCCAAACCAATTTTGAAAATCCAAATTCAGTACTTGTTTACAAAATGAATAATCAATAGTTTCCCTCCAACATCAAAATTCTAATAATGTTAGGGGATCAAGTCCAATGCATAGGAGTCCATATAGCCGACCCCACAGTGGGATAAAGGGTAGGTTGTTGTTGTAGCATCATAATTCCGGTAATGTTCAAGTTCAAGTTAAAATGCCTATTTTCAGCTTGTGGATGTTGAATCAGAAGAGTGAATTTTTTCAATACCTTTACAACCATCAATATGAAGCTGCTGGAGCCTATAGGCAATCGTCTTTGAATATTTGTGATCATCGACTTCCGTAAATTTCTGAATCAATAAGCAGTCTGAACAAAGCACCTCAATTGAATTTCTACCAAAGGATGTATATGATAGCAAAAGAGATTGGATTTTCAGACACTTGCTTACAAGTGTTGATATCCCCATATCTGTTACCGCAGTGCAACCTTTGATGTTTAAGTAAGATAAAGAAACACAGAGAGCGGATATCTTCAACAAGTCTACGTCTGGAAATAAATGAACAAGAAATTATAACTGCCCAGTTATGAATGGTAAAATCAACTGATAGAAAACAATAAATAATATATATATAAAACAGTTTTTCTAATACTAGATAAGTACATTGTGAGCAATGAACTAAATATATCATCTCCATAGTACTATCCTGTTGAGAGGTAAATAGAGTAATAATAAGTGAAGACAGGTTTTCACCAAGAGCTATGGTTTAAGATATTTGACAAAGGATGTTGCAGTCTTACCAGTAATATCACGCCGTCCCTCAAGTGTGAGTTTTGACATATTTGACATAATTGGATTTTCCAATGTGGACCTAGCAACACTGAACAATGATTTATCTTCTAGCATCGCATATGAACTGGTATTGGAAACACGATATTCTTCAATATTTGTAGATACAACATATACTTTTGCAGGTAAAAGAGGACTCACATCAACAGAAATGTCAGCTTCAGTGAGTTTAGGAATGTTTTGTATCAAAAAATATAAATCTTCCATTTTAAACTGTGAACAGTGAGAGGCCCTCAGGATACTCAGTGATGGAAATGCCAAAGCTAAACATTTAATTGTGGCAACAATGTGCAACTTTGGGCACTTAGAAATATCCACCTCACGTACACTACTAAAGGTAAATAATTTTAACGGCTTCTCTAGCCTTACATTGTTGTTCATTCTGCCACTGTCAGCCTCTGTAAAAGCATGCATTATTCTTTTCTTGGATGTCATTTCCAAATCAGATGGAAACAGCGCCAGAAGAATTGAAGCAGCTGTTATGTGAATGCAGCCAGAAAGAACAATTTTCTGAATGACAAAAAGAAAATTAGGAATTTGTGCCTTTCCAAATCACTACTAAACAATAACAAATTCACTTTGTGGTAAAGTAAATTGAAAACACAATAGCATGATTGCATGTTAAAAGTCATAATACATTAGAAGATAGATACTACCCATATCAAGTCTTATTTTCCATTGCTGATTAGAAAACCAGGCTTAACAATGTTGAACTTCAGAGATTAAACATCTTATTAAACTGGTTGGGCATACAACTAAGGACAGGACTAGTATTTTTAAAGAAGATGCATAAAAGAACAAAGATCATACAGGTACTTTCTCATACAAAGATTTTATTTGTGTTGATGACAAAGACACTTTTGACATTTTCTTTGAGAAGCGCCTTGTCCATGATTGTCTATAAAACTAACAATCAACATTTACTGTACTAGGATTAAATAAACAGAATTTTCATAATTTTTATTTTGTATATTCTTAATAGATTACCCTAATCAAAAAACATGTGTGGGTGGGTGTGTATATGAGAGAGTCCTATATAAGGAGTCGGACCAATTTATACATTTGTTGTTAATACTCCTTTTATGTCTGGATGGCACTCCCTCTTCATGTATGGGTGGAAAACTTGACTTGATTGACCCCTACCACCCAACACATGCATTGGTTAGATTTTTTTTTTTTCTTTGACACAAGTGGGATTCGAAGTTTCAAACCCCTACCTCGTGCTTTCTTTCCTAGCTCAGTTGCGGACAAGCTCGCAGACAAAGGATGAGCTCACGGACAATGACGTGAAATTCGTGAATAAAGGATGACCACACGAATGATGATGCAAGCGAAGAATGTGCTCATGGACGTCACAAATGAAGGATTAGCTTGTGATGAAGGATACACTCACATACTAACAATTTCGCACCATCTAGCACGATAAGCAAAATGAAAATTTCACTCGTGCCAACCGCCACACCACAAAACAAAATTTGAAACACAAATACAATCCCCATAAATAGTAACTAAATCAAAAAATAAAATGTAAAACTTTGTACTACTAATTACTTGTATTTTATTTTTGTATAAGCAAGGATAGTAGTTGTTGGATTTTCTGAAGCCACAATGAGCTATTTGAGGATGTCTTATTTATAACGTCTTGTCAAAGAAAAAAAACGTTGCTGCAAACCCTTTGATAAGACTTGCAGAAACATGAATGAGTTTAGGGAAGGGATAGCTGAATATTGGGTATCACTGCTAAACTAGGTTGAATACTTTATGAAATGAGTGGAGTATCAAAATTATAGCTAGAACAATTATTTCACTAGTTGCATCCAAAATTTCTAAATGTACTCAATTTGTCATGATAGGAATGTAGAACTAAACCTTTGTTTACTCTGAAAGATGGAATTTACTTCTATAGATGGGCACAAGGTCAAGGTAACAATGGGCTTCGATCCACTATTTATCTGCACAAAAATTCTGGAGGGAAGGGCATCAATTTCATTCTGCAGATTTGATTTTTCTCCAAAATCCAACCACCCCAAAATAGGCAGAAGCCAAAGTCTTCCACTAATTCCACTTGAAATCTTATTTTTGCCCCAAGTACTGAGACATGCAGGTGATGAAGTTGAATACAACAATGCAAGTGTTAGGCGAATGGCCATCTTCAGGCATCTCCACCAACAGCGCCATAGAGAGCCTCATGTTAGACAGTTAGGGTAGAGCAACTTGATGATGAGGTGATGAACATCAAAAGAGAGTCATAAAGGGCAACATAAGTCATCCCCATATTGGATCTTTGAGGTTGCTAGTATCATCGAGGAGACAAGCTGGCAGAAGTACAAGTGGGTGATGTCCCCCCGAAGGCGACTGGAGTGATTTGGCAAAGAGCTCCTGCTGCAAACAAGTTCCATTGAAAAGAAGATGCAAGTGCGGGTGAAGAACAGGATTTGAATTGGGAGAAGGAAATGATCGAGAGATCAACAATAACGTCATTCCTCTTTGTCGAGGAGGCAATTAGAAAGGAGTGGTGTTGTGCTAAAACAGTGCACAGAAGACAGAAGACAGGGAACGAGGTTATTTTAATTTTTTCCTCCTTTCCTTTTTTTTTCTTCTCTTCACTAGTTAAACAGATTTGAATTGAATGGATGTTGATCCCTCATCATCTCCCTCCAAAGGTTTCTATATGGATCCCTTTCTGTCCACTTTTCGTCCTTAAGGGTAAACAAGCCCTAAATAGTCTATTGAGGATGAACAAAAAACAATTTCAAGTTTCTTATTTCTTGACAAAAAAAAATTCCATTTTTTTCTTCATCCTTTCCATTAAAATAATAGATTCCAACCAAAAGACAAGTTGTTATGTAAATTTTAAATCAGCAAGCAAATTGGCTTCAACCAGGCATACAATTACACATTTGAACTCCCTAAACACGCATAGAAACATAAATTGTTAAAGTCAAATTCTTGAAGAAAGATAAACAAGAAAAAACATCTTTAATCTATTAAACAAATGATAATCTCAGCAAAAGAAGCAACTGATAACTATAAAAATAAAAAACAGAACAATAACCTCAGTATATTCCGTCACTCGAATTCTCAAATCATCCAACTCATCGCCTTCAACAGCACGAAGTATGCTTGAGGAGAAATCATTCAACAGATCCAGAATACTACCAATGCCCTCTACATCAAGCTGTGATAAGTCTTTTCCCAAACCTACAGGAACACACCTCATAGGAACACTACCTAAGCTAGTTCTAAATGACAGTTCGAACAAAATCAGAAAACCTAATTTCAAAAGCAGTTAAACCGAGTTAAGAACTACCTGCAATGAACTCTAATGGTAGAAGGAAGATCTTCACCTGGTCAGGAACGAGATAAGATCATTCAGCAAAAGAAAAAAGCAGTTCCTTCACAAACAATTTAACTTGCCAACTATTATAAATTATACGTTACAAAAATAGAAGCATCTGCATCCAGTAAAGAATTTCTGAACCTTTGGTGATAGCAGATTTATTTTCCATTATACGGGAAGGAATTTTTAATCTTTTACCTTCTTAAGAATGTTGAAGTGATAATTACTTGATGAGCCTTTCCAAGACGTTCTGTTTGTAGAAATCCAATTTATTAATGCCTCGCATAGTTGCTTCTCACTAGATATAAATGGCGTCAACAAATTAGTTCGTAGATCTAGTTCGACAACACAATCTATAGAAGACAAATAACCAACCTATCCAAAGTCAGCAGAGGATGTTCAATACAGGAATGTAATAGATCATAAGGCATATCCGGAAATGAGCTCCATGATGTAATCCATGCCTTAAAAAAAATCCATATTACTCTTTATCATGATTCACAAACTAACCAATTAACAAACATATTTTGGAAGACAACACAATAAGAAACGTGTTCAAATTCAAACCAAACAAAATAAGGAATGGGCAAGCACTTGACTGCTTATCCAAACACCAATATCAGGATTCAAAAGTCTTTATTGGTCAACTTTGAATTCATCTTCATTCAATGTTGGACCACTATAACAAGAAATTTTAGTCACAACTAGTATCAAATAGTTGTCACTAAGAGTATTTTGGTGATAAAGTTGCAGATAATAATTATATGTATGACGAAAAATCCTTTATAATAAATTTTTATCACAATTGTAACATTTACTGGTGATATTTTAAAATAGATTGTCAATTAATAATGAAAAAAAAAGTTGTCACTACAATTTCGGATGAATCAATTAATTTACTATCACGAATAGTTTGAACTATGAGACTTAGACCAATTAATCTAGTACCAAAATTAGTGGCTCCAAAGCAACCAAAGCTTATAGTGACAATTATTTACTTTTAGTGACCAAATTGTTTTGTCATTAATATGCACTTTTTTTATAATGGAGCCATTAATGTTAGCTCCAAGTGTGATAAGGCCTAGGTTGGCTCTCCTAATCGGTTCCCTTCTGATTGTCGCGAGTTATCTTATTATCACAAAAGTCAAATTGTTAATTAGTATTGGAACAACATATAAAACTTAAATGCAAAGTATTAGACAATCCTTTTCTTATATTGTCAGTTCAATACCCATATAAATAATACAAGCCAATTTCCCACTATTAGTAGACAAAATGATTTTCTTCACTTCTGAATCTCAAACTACACAGACAAAATGATTTTCATTAGTTGTATTGAAAGCCATAATTTTTACCTCGCCACGGTAGTCGGGGTCAATTACTCCTACTCCAATTAGGATTCCTTTCTTTAGTGATGCACTGGATCTTGGTGCTATTCTTGCATAAGTATCAGGGGTACCTTTATGCAAATACCAGTGTCTAGTAACGCTCGGCTATTTCTAGGAATGTCTTGTTGTCGATTAAGAAATAAATCATAGCCAGTTGATCCTTCTGTAGCACGTTGAGGTAGCTTTGCTGAACTGTATAATCTTTTGATTAGTAGCTTATTTTCTTCGATTAAAACCGCAATAGTATGCGATCTCAATTCTCTTCATCACTCTGGACTTCCTCATCCTTGCTGTTGTAGTGGGGTCCAGTTGATGATATTGTTGCTTGGTAGTTTTCAAAGCGTAAAGAGATACGCCCATCAAGCAGATTTCTTGTGTTGACTTCAGTTGGTTGCATTGGAATATTGATATTGGATTGTCGTATCATCCAATTTTGTCCAAGCACCTCTCTGGTGCTATAACGTCTGCCTGGGAGGGCTCGTACACCATGGCTGGCTAGACAGTCAACCACGTCTTGGACTTCATAAGCGAATCCAACATTTGGGGTGTTGGATAGCCTCCCAACTAGTCCTCTTGTAATTAGTAGGTTGGCTTCACCATTTTGCCAATTTTCATATCCACGGGCGAGTATAGAGATCTGTATATTTCTGTAAAAATCAGAAACTGTTAGCATGGTATTAGGGATGACATATACCAGTTGTGTTCCGTGAGTTAAGTCTATCTCCATTGTTGCAAAGATAGCTTGGTCTCCATGCCATTGGTTATCGCGGAACACCACTAGGGCTAGTGTTCCCTCTTCTTGGTGGTGTAGTATTTGGATTCGTACCTGAAGTACTCCCATATGGATAAATCACATACCGCTTTGCTGGAGTTGTGTGAAACTTTCAGGTTGAATGAAAGTCCGGTCCACCTGGTTGCTGGTAACCAGTATCGCTTCTTCAGCTCGGTGAACATAGACGCGGTGGTGTGCATCGTCCCGTCGCGAATGATATAATACTTCTGCAGGTACTATAGAAGCCCTTTCCTGCATAGAAAGTCGTAGCTGAGTCTGCGGGTCCATTTGCTGTTCAAGGGGGACGTTATATGCTCCCTTCCAGTTATTCTTCTGGAGAGACGTTGAATTGTTCTTTGTGCGTTGTATCGCCTTCTTTGGCTTTGGCGATAATCTCTGATTTGGTCTTCAAATAAAGGGGATTCCTCTGTCCCTGTCCTCCTAGTGATCATAGTTACCGGTGGATTTTGTCCAGCTGTTCTTGTAGTCATTTTGACTTTTCTTTAGCCCTTTTGAAGAGTTCTGTCGGGTCTTCAAATATTAATAATTTGCCTCTCTTTTCAGTAGTTTTGTTACTTATTGAGAGGGTCTTGATTTTCTCAATAAGGTTGTTTATAACTTCTTCAGGTAGAGCGGTTGGAGCAGCTTTTGACTCAAGCCTTTTGATGCGATCCTCAAGTGCTTCTAGTTTTTCAAGGATCGTAACTAGAAATTGGATCTGGGTATGACTTGTTTGATATGCTCCCGCTAAAGGGCCTTTGTACTCTGAGAGACGGCAAAAGCCTATTGCTAGTGGTTCAATATTTTCTGTTGCTTGAAGTGCTTCTTTGTAGCTGCTGGTTGCTTGCGTATTGATGTAGCTCATGAAGAGGTCCAAGCCTCAATTTTATGAAGCAACTTTTCACAGCTTTCAAGCTTCCTGGTTAAATCTTTTGAGAGGCTAATTGCTTGTTCTTCAATTGCGTTTGGCTGCTCAATAATTTTTAGCACCAAATTCTTGACCTCCTTTTCTGTCAAAGGTTTATTTTCTAAGACGACTTTAGTTAGTGTTTTGACAGATTTTTCTAGTCATTTGTTTTCCTCTCTAAGGGTTGCTAGTTCTTCTTGTAATTGTTTGAAGTTTTTCAAGTGCACTCTACTCGACAAACAGACTCTGTCGTATACAACAGATATGTTATGGGCTAATTCTTTGTGGGTTGGTTTTGTTTCAGCTAAGTCAAGGTATTCTAGGTTAGAGGTTCGTGATTTAGTATACTATTCCTGAATAGTTTGCTCCCATCGTTCGACATTAGTTCTTAACCATAATATTTGTACGCTTAGGAGTAGTTAAGCTTTCTTTGCTCATCCGTCTCACAGCTGCCCCTCCTTGGGTCTTACGCATCCTGCGGCCTTTTGCAAATTGGCTTCTTGCTCGGTCGCCTTATTAAATATCATGTTTAAGTACTTCTATCTTACTTCCTCTTCCTTACTTCTTTAACCCAATAACCTCCTTGCTTATGGTCTTATTAGGTCCAGCCTGTGTGCCATTCTAGGGGAGATTCCAGGTAATTTTCAGGAGTAGTTTGTAAACTTGCCAGCTTTACTTAAGAGCTTCCAGATTTCAGTTGGGTACCTATAACCACTTACTTACTCTTCTAGAACACCCTGAGGTGGATTAGTTAGCCATAAATTAAAAACCAAGCTCTGATACCATAAAAGGAAACGTGCTTCTATATCGAAAACCGAGATAAGTATATGGAATTAGCAAGCACTATACAGACTCGACTTCCGAAATAGGAAATATTACAAGAAAAACTTACAAGAAGACTATGAGCTTCCTTGAGTAAGGCTTGTAGCGGGATTCGCTTGATGCCTTGCAACAAGGTAAGTAAGAGCTTATATAGAGGAGGAAAGGAGAACCGGGTGCGCTTGTGGCCCATCGTCATTTTCCTTTGTCCCCTTAGTGCTCTTTACAGTCTAGACCTATATCTTAGACTTTTGACTTAATGGACGGCTCCCCGAGGCTCAGTCCAAAAGTTCTTTATTAAAGTTGGATTCTTCGGGATTTGGTCCCACCACGCTTTTATGGTGGCATCTCTTTAATGGTCCTGGCGATGTCTTGTAGCCTAAGGAAAGATTCCCAAAGCTTTATTCGCGTGGCCTGGACCACTGGTTTGCATTGTTTCCAATAATTTTCTCCTCCTCTTTGTGCGCGTGGTATGAAAAGTCATTTTCTTTGAGCTGGAAGATAAGTTCAAGTTCTCGGAGATTGGTGAGGACTCTGTCCATCGCGCTTTGTTCGATGTCGGCCATTTGTAGTCTTTTGCTGTGGCCTTCAAAGAAGAGAATCTTTGTATTGGTGTCTTGGATGAGGTCTTCGTATTGACGAAGCAATGTATAGTTTGGGCTAGGTGGGCTGCTGCTTTTGAGTTTGGCCTCTCCTGGAGTTTGAGAAGGTTGTCCTCGACCTGAGTCAGGATTGTTTGATTGTCTTCCATAGGTATCCATGGCCCTGAAATAGCATATACAAGGCGAGATAAAGCGTCAGCCAATAAGTTGTCTTTACCTTCAATATGCTGAAATTGAACGTGAATTCCAAGGCTTGTGATGTAGTCAGTAAAAGAAATCCATCGGACCCTGGATGGCTTATTTTGTGCGACTTATTAAAGAAGCTAATAATGGCTTGGCAGTCCGTTCTGACTATTAAGTCTGGCTTATCCAGATAGTAATTTGAAACTATTTAAGCAGTTCATTACTGAATGAATTTCTGCATCTATGGTGGATTTGATTGGATTATATTTTCCACTGGCATAGGCGCAGATTCTTTCTTCGGACTGAGGGTCAAATTTGTGCTTCTTCCATTTGCAGATACCACCCCACCCTTCCATACATCTATCAGATTCGATGATGATAAAGCATTCGTCCGGGGGAACATCAAGATTTGGAAGTTTGTTAATTAAGTCCTTGACCTTTCTGACCAGAGACCAATCCTGGGAATTCATTCTCTTTTCTCCTGTTGGGCTTACTTTAGAATATAGAGGTCCAAGGATTTTGCCCATATTGGGTATATAACTTCTGGCATAGTTTAAAAGGCCTAACCAAGATCGTAGACCTTTTGTTGTTTGCAGCTCCTCATCCTTAAAATCAGCTATTTTTCGAATAATATGAGGTTGTAATTTTATCTTCTGGTCTCCGATAGAGGCTCCTAGGAAATCAATTGTGGGGCTCCCTATCATCATTTTTGTTGAGCTGAGAATAAGTCCGTTCTTTTTACAAATGTCAAGCATAACCTTTAAGTGTTGGATGTGCTCTTGCTCAGTTTTTGAGAAGACCAGAATATCATCAATGTAAACTGCTATGAAATTTTTGTACCTTTAAAGCAATTATCCATTTTGCGCTGAAAGATTGCTGGAGCGTTTTTTAATCCAAATGGCATAACAAGCCATTCATAAAGTCCTTCTGGGACCCAGAAGGCGGTCCATTCAATTGACTCAGGATCCATTGCAACTTGATGAAACCCACTCTTCAAATCAAACTTTGAATATACCTTGCTTCCTCCAACCCTTTTGATAATGGTATTGATGCCAGGAAGACTATATTGATCCTTGTGGGTGTTGTCATTAAGCCGCTTATAATTGAAAACCATCCTTTCTTTTCTCTGCCTGTTTCCGGGTCAATAGTTGTTCCGGAATTGACAATGATTGTCGTTGTTCTATGTCGACTCTTTAATGGCCGTATTACTTTCAGATCGAGCAATGCCTTAACATGCATCTTAAAAGATTTTTGCATTTGAGGAGTAACATGCTTTAAGGTTTGTCCTCAATAACTAACTCAGGGTTTTTAATATCCAGTTTGCATTTAGCTGGTTACTTTCCCAATGCTTCGGTGGTCTTCTCCAATAAACCCTGCATCAGTTAGTTCTTTAAGTAACTTTGCATATTTGGGATTGAAGTGTGAGTGTACCTCAGCCACATGTACTTGCTCTTGGATTAACTGGTACTCCTCTTCTTCCATGTCAAGTTCTTCGAGTGCAACTTCTAATAAGGCCACTTGTTGAGTTTTGATAGTGGTTACATTTTTATAGAAGGTGACTTGTCTCCTTCTATCCGCAGTCCTCCATACATTGATCGTATAAAATTGCACCCAAGTAGCATGTTGATGTTTCCTCCTAGCCTTAAGGGGAAAGAATAAGTATATGGTATGCGAAATGTATGCTCACTTATCTTCATGCTGCCATTTTTCAACTTTTTGTTAGCAGTCGTTTTTGAATTGATTCCACTAAGGTTGACAATGAAGGTATTGTTTTCAAGAGTTGTTTGAGGTACTGATCTCATGTCGATGCAGCAGGTAGTAGCACCTGTGTCAAGTATAGCATTAACTTTGAATTTTTCAATACCTGGAATGTCGAGCTCGACCAGGAGATTGAATAACCCATTTGTCTTTTTCTTGGGTTGTTCTGCTTCTTCTACTGAGAAGACTTTTTCCTTTCCGTTGTCAATAAGAACATTTATTTCCTCCATGTCTTCATAGGATTTGATTTGTTTTCGCAGATCGTAGTTTTCAAGCTGCAGTACCTCTATTTTTAATTTCAATTCTTCATTTTCTGTATCCAGCTCTAGTCTGTTAGCCGATATTTCCCTTGAGGCTTCTTCTTGGGTTTCAAGATTTGCTTTCATTATTTCTTCCAGTGTTATGCTATGTAGTGCCTTGAGAGTTTCCATCTCCTGCTTTAGTCTTTTTATCTCTGCTTCGCACCACATAATATATTCTTGTTGTTCTTGAATCAGGTTTCTTGGATTGTAAGGGATTGGTGCTGTCCTGCTGACAGGGATTGTTTTGTCAAAGTAATTTAAAGTGCACATACCACATGAAGTAATGTTGCATTTTTGACAGTGCATTCTGTGCTTCTTCATAGTTTCTCTTCGGCAACAATGGCATCTTTCAAATTGGGCTGGTATATCCTGATTGACTTCTCATTCATGAGTACAATCGTGCTGTGCTTGAGAGACTTCTACCATAGGTTGCCAGCCTCCGGACTTGCCGATCATATACATCCTTTTCTGTTCAATGAAAACATATATATGTTCTTCTAAGGTTAATGAGTTAATACCTTGATTGAGTTCCTCTTCGCCTTCAAAGATGCTATAAATTGCATCTGATTGTTCATCTCCTTCTTGAACAGACATGATTTCATAGTCTTCAGGTAGATTAAGACCTTCAAAGATTGCAACTCTTCGCACGCAATTTAGTTCTTTAGGGCAATCTCTTGCAAAGCGACCTTCTTCTCCGCATAAGTAACATTTGCACTTTTTATTTCTTAATAAGTGCTTTTTCTTCTCAATGCGGGCATGCGAACTATGGGGTTTACCTTTGTAGGTTTTTGACTTTCTTACCCCATACTTTTTCTCGGGATCTTTATAGTATCCTGGGATAGGAATTTGTTTGCAGAAAGATAAGTCTTTGAGGGACCTGCTAAAAGTCGTCTTCTTGCACATACCACATGAAGTAATGTTGCATTTTTTACGGTGCATTTTGTGCTTCTTCATGGTTTCTCTTCAGCAACAGTGACATCTTTCAAATTGGGCTGGTATATCCTGATTAACTTCCCATTCATGAGTACAATCGTGCTGTGCTTGAGAGACTTCTACCATAGGTTGCAAGCCTCCAGACTTGCCGATCATATACATCCTTTCCTGTTCAATGAAAACATATATATGTTCTTCTAAGGTTAATGAGTTAATACCTTGATTGAGTTCCTCTTCGCCTTCGGAGATGCTATAAACTGCATCTGATTGTTCATCTCCTTCTTGAACAGACATGATTTCATAGTCTTCAGGTAAATTAAGACCTTCAAAGATTGCAACTCTTCGCACGCATTTTAGTTCTTTAGGGCAATCTCTTGCAAAGTGACATTCTTCTCCGCATAAGTAACATTTGTTGAGGCAATCGGCCCTAGAATGATCGGGAAGATCATGGTTTTGATGTGTGTGCCAATAAGTTTAAGGTTAGGGTTTTGTGTTGTATTTGATATGTGTGATTGAGTTTGCAGGACTTGGAGAATCACACATGGAGAACACATCCGAGCGACGAGAGCCGAGGGAGGAGAGCTCCAAGGGCAAGCCGGGAAGTGGACTTCAAGGGCACACGTGAAGGGTGGCATGGAGGCAAGCCAAGGAAGGCTTGTGTGCGCATCCGAGGGACGATAGCCAGAGGAAGATGGCTTCAAGGGGCGAGCCAAGGGAGCATACCTGAAGGCATACGTGAAGGAGAGTGTTTTGAGCGATTGTAAGTGAGTTGAGAGGCTGGGCAGTCGACTGCCAAAACTCACAGAAGGTTTTCAGCCTTCTACCAGTCGATTGCCCCTGGGGCAGTCGACTGGTAACCCCGAAAAACTAGCCGTTGGCTAGCATTTAAAGCTAGACCAGTCGATTGCCCCGAGGGCAGTCGACTGGTGCGGGTTGGACAACTTGCGAAGCTGTTCTCTACTCTTATTTAAAGGGGACTTTTTGGGCACGAGTCAAGTACTGTTCTTTACGGTATTGAAGTGCTG
The DNA here is from genome assembly GCA_024364735.1 of Boesenbergia rotunda. Taxonomy (NCBI): domain Eukaryota; kingdom Viridiplantae; phylum Streptophyta; class Magnoliopsida; order Zingiberales; family Zingiberaceae; genus Boesenbergia; species Boesenbergia rotunda. The sequence goes on from JAGFNQ010007450.1 coordinate 81,692, forward strand.
TTAGTGCCCCATTTGATCTACTCTTCCTCTAGCATTCATTGTGATCTTGTAAAGAGGAAGAAGGCAAAGTTGTAAAGGTTTTCTCCACCTTGAAGGAGACCATTCATAGCGGAGGTGGTGTACGCGTGCGAATCCTTGGATTAGTCACCCTTCGGGGTGGAGACCAAGTAAAAGTACCTTGTGTTAGCATTGAATCTTGTTTTCTATTGTATTTTGTATTGTGCTAACCCTATTGTAGAGAAAAGCCGAGCCATCAATCCTAACAACATTTGCACTTTTTATTTCTTAATAAGTGCTTTTTCTTCTTAATGCGGGCATGCGAACTATGGGGTTTACCTTTGTAGGTTTTTGACTTTCTTACCCCATACTTTTTCTCGGTTATAGTATCCTGGGATAGGAATTTTTTTGCAGAAAGATAGGTCATTGAGGGACCTGCTAAAAGCCGCCTTCTTGCATTCTCCTTCAAGGAATCTGTAGGTAAATAATATTCTTGGATGTACTCCTATAGTATTACCTTGGTATTTTTCCTCAAAGGCTTCATTAACTCTTTTTCCGAGATCTCCGGGTAGTTTTAACAAAAGTTTTTCTGATAATTCGGAGCTAGTGAAAAGCTTTCCAGTTTTTCAGAAGTGAAAGGTCAAGGACTTAATTAACAACTTCCAGATCTTGATGTTCCCCCGGACGAATGCTTTATCATCATCGAATCTGATGGATGTATGGAAGGGTGGGGTGGTATATGCAAATGGAAGAAGCACAAATTTGACCCTAAGTCCGAAGAAAGAATCTGCGCCTATGCCAGTGGAAAATATAATCCAATCAAATCCACCATAGATGCAGAAATTCATTCAGTGCATAGGCGCAGATTGATTTCCTAGGAGCCTCTATCGGAGACCAGAAAATAAAATTACAGCCTCATATTATTCGAAAAATAGCTAATTTTAAGGATGAGGAGCTGCAAACAACAAAAGGTCTACGATCTTGGTTAGGCCTTTTAAACTATGCCAGAAGTTATATACCCAATATGGGCAAAATTCTTGGACCTCTATATTCTAAAGTAAGCCCAACAGGAGAAAGGAGAATGAATTCCCAAGATTGGTCTCTGGTCATAAAGGTCAAAGACTTAATTAACAAACTTCCAAATCTTGATGTTCCCCCGGACGAATGCTTTATCATCATCGAATCTGATGGATGTATGAAAGGGTGGGGTGGTATCTGCAAATGGAAGAAGCACAAATTTGACCCTCAGTCAAAAGAAAGAATCTGTGCCTATGCCAGTGGAAAATATAATCCAATCAAAACCACTATAGATGCAGAAATTCATTCAGTAATGAACTAATTAAATAGTTTCAGAATATATTATCTAGATAGCCGGACTTAATAGTCAGAACGGATTGCTAAGCCATCATTAGCTTCTTTAATAAGTCCGCATAAAATAAGTCATCCAGGGTTCGATGGATTTCTTTTACTGACTAGATCACAGGCCTTGGAATTCACGTCCAATTTCAGCATATTGAAGGTAAAGACAACTTATTGGCTGACGTTTTATCTCGCCTTGTATGTGTTATTTCAAGGCCATGGATACCTATGGAAGACAATCAAACAATCCTGACTCAGGTCGAGGACAACCTTCTCAAACTCCAGGAGAGGCCAAACTCAAAAGCAGCAGCCCACCTGGCTCAAACTATACATTGCTTCGTCAATATGAAGACCTCATCGAAGACACTAATACAAAGATTCTCTTCTTTGAAGGCCACAGCAAAAGACTACAAATGGCCGACATCGAACAAAGCGCGATGGACAAAGTTCTCACCAATCTCCGAGAACTTGAACTTATCTTCCAGCTCAAAGAAAATGACTTTTCATACCACGCGCACAAAGGAGGAGAAAATTATTGGAAACAATGCAAACCAGTGGTCCAGGCCACGCGAATAAAGCTTTGGGAATCTTTCCTTAGGCTACAAGACATCGCCAGGACCATTAAAGAGACGCCACCATAAAAGCGTGGTGGGACCAAATCCCGAAGAATCCAACTTTAATAAAGAACTTTTGAACTGAGCCTCGAGGAGCCGTCCATTAAGTCAAAAGTCTAAGATATAGTTCTAGATTGTAAAGAGCACTAAGGGGACAAAGGAAAATGACGATGGGGCCCACAAGCGCACCCGATTCTCCTTTCCTCCTCTATATAAGCTCTTGCTTACCTTGTTGCAAGGCATCAAGCGAATCCCGCTACAAGCCTTACTCAAGGAAGCTCATAGTCTTCTTGTAAGTTTTTCCTGTAATATTTCCTTTTTCGGAAGTCGAGTCTGTATAGTGCTTGCTAATTCCATATACTTATCTCGATTTTCGATATAGAAGCACATTTCCTTTTCATAGTGCTATACCAGTTTCTAGCATCTTCATCATCATCTGGCGTTGAGGTACTAGAAATTGCTTTAGATGGAATAAAACTTGCAGCAATAGATTTGAGCCATGTGGCCGCCAAGTTTCGTTTTAGCTATTTTATTCCTGAGGTTGAACCAAATCCGTCAGCTTCTTTGGTGGTTGTATCAAGGTTTTCAACTTCTTCGACTTCAAGAGTTGAGATATGTTTATAGGGTACATAGTACCTTCATCGATGTTACCCATCAAATTAAAAGCCTATACTGGACGATTGTCAAATTCACTTGAAAGGACAAACAGAAACACCGGAAAAGGTTGATAGGAAAAATATGTATTTGGTGCAGCTTCTTCCTATACCTATTGGGACCTGGAAATGAGACATTGGAAAAATTTATGATCCTCCAATATCAATAAGTTCTGCTTTAATAAAACTATGGTATCTATAATTAAACTTGAAGAGACAGGAATGTTGAGGCCTGAAAATTTAATAGTAGTAGGGTATTAGCTATTTAAAAACAAAATTGTAGTACGAAAAACTGGGTGCAACAGTAAGACATGAAAAATCAGTATTAGACTGCTGTCCAACAATATACAAGAATTAAATAAGGGCAAGAGCAGCCCAATGCACCAAGCTCCCACCAATGCAAGGTCCGAAGAAGGATCTATTGTACGCAACTTTACTTTGCATTGCAAGAGGTTGTTTCTGCGACTTGAACCCGTGACCGCTAGGTCACACGGTGGCAACTTTACCATTACAAGAATTAAATAAGAAGTCTCCAAAATCTCCTAGGAAAACATATCTATGAAATGGTTAATTATATAGTATGTTTTTATAATCAGACAGGATGGCCCAACTGGTTAACCATCTGGTCTGGTTGGAAAGAATAATTCACATTATATGAACGGTAAAAACCATTTTAATCTGGCAACCAACACGAATATAACAAACTGGGTTATTAGCCTCATGGTTAGATGTTTGACCAATTTTGAAGACTGCATGGGTTTGAATCTACCCTAATACGAGTTTGTGCTTTCTTTTGAATTTTTTGTTTATATTACATATAAATTTTATAAAAATTTTAATAATTCATTACTGAAAATATTATATACGCAGAATTTATCCTTGATTAAAATATTTGTTACGGAATAAATTATATCATAATGTTATTTTTCAAGTTGACGATTGAACTAGTAGATTTGTTATTATTTTTAATATATTTAGCAAACTCATATAAAATTAGGGCTATGGTGTTATTTCTCAAGTCAACCAGTTGGACGGGTTTGATTGGTTGAATCAATGTTCAGATGATCTTAACAATATCTCCAGTCTGGTTTTTGAAACATTGATTATATGCATTTAAGTAGAACATATAAATAACACAAGAAAGAATAAACCAAGATAAAAGCATGGCTAAACACATCTTGTACCTACAAAGTTCCTAGCAAGATAGCCCTTGCAGAGTTCTGGAACGAGTCCAACACCTGCAAATGCAGATCAATCAAAATTTACATTAAGATCATTTGAGCATTAGCACATATTAGCATCATAATTTTGTGGAATGTTTAGACGTCATCATTTCCGCACAAAATTATACAATTCAACACTTACCATGTTCTAAGCCAAAATTCCAGACTTCAATTACTAAATTCAGAGGAATTTGTTGCCCTTTTGCATATGTCATCTTATGAAACCATGACTCACATTCTACCAGAAGCCTCTCAACACCGAAATATAGAGAAGTCTAGATAAACAAAAGGAAAATAATTAGAGTATTATATTTCCAATCCTCGAATGGAACCTACAAACCTTCATGGATCATTAAAGCTTAAACTTTAAGGAGCTAATGGTATGTTTCCTCCGGACATCAAAAATGATGAATAACCAGTTTTTTCAGTATTTGAATGAAAAAATCCTGATCCACAAGAAGTATGTAAACATGCCTCCAGAATTTGAAGAAAATCGCTGGATGTTATATATAGCTGGGAGCCATGTATAAACTGCAAGAAGGTGAGGAACCCTTCAAAGTTCCACTGTATGGATACCTGTGTAAGCCTTGATTCACTGCAAGGATGAAAGTATAATGTGATAATATGCAGGACCATGGAATAAATAATTGAGCAAAAAAAAATGTAAATTTTCGAAGCATCTAATGGTCAATGATTGCTGAAGATAAGCCTTAACATAGCAAGTTCCATAATACGGATAAAATTTTTCAGAAGCCAAAGAACATTATGGAACCAATTCGCATAACCATTAAACACACTTATCTGCTGTCTAATTGTACAACAAAATAATGAAAAATGGAAAGAACTCCATTAAAAAGAAAATGGCAAGAAAAAATTGCAAGCTCAAAAGCCAAGAATCAGGAAATTTTACTGCAAAAAGAAAAAGAGAACGCAATTCCTTTTCAACATAGGATGTAACCTGAAGCTTCCACAGAAAAGGCTACGGAAATAGGCGGACTGTTCCACAAGCCTGCAAGGAATCCCAGAAAGGCATTTGAGGCAACAGCCAACATTTAGGGGGCGCATGCTGCTGGAACAAGAAGATATTCTCGAATTTTTTTTAAAAAAAAACATGGGTAAAGTCGACATGCCTGCTTCGAGCCGCTAGAATTTTTATAGCTGGCGATAGGAGAATTAGATCAAGATTCCAGGAATCGATATCTAAAGTTGAAATAGATGCGAGATCCTCTCGAGCTAGAAGCTCATCCTGAAAGGCGGAGGGATTAATCAGCTCGAGGACGACAACGTCGCCGTCGGAACCGGTGGACGCCATGGATTTGAGTCGCCTAATCTCTCCGTAGAAATTAGAGACCCTCCGACTAAACGAAACGAGCCCAGCCGGGTCCAAGTTAAGTTTCAAGTTTATTTAAATTTGCATGATAAAATAAATGTAAATTACCTATAAATCCTCAATTGAATTTTAAATTTTATCCTCAGTCCCTACGTCAGAAAAAGTTCATTTCCACTTCCTACATATAAAGTTTCATTTGCTTCATTTTCTTAATAAATATTGCTTTACATAATTGTCCTCATTATTTTTAGGTACAAAAAGCCCAAAATGAGATATAATTCCTTCTAAATTCAGTATCATATAATTAAAATCTAGTGTATTTTCTATCAAATTAAGTACCACACTTTTTATACGTATAAAAAGTCCAGGAAGAATTATAATTCTTCTTAAATTCAGTATATTTTAATTAAAATTTAATATATGTTCTATCAATTAAGCATAATTCTTTTCCTACGGGACCAATTGATTATGAGTATGAGGTATAGTTCTTCCTAAATTTAGTATTATATAATTAAACTCTAGTATATTTTCTATCAAATTAAGTATCACACTTTTTATATGTATAAAAAGCCAAAAAAAATATAATTTTTCCTAAATTCAATATATTTCAATTAGAATTTAGTATATGTTCTATCAAATTGAGCACAATTCTTTTTTCACTGGACCAATTGATTAGGAGTTCATATCAATTGATTAGCTTAGGATGAATTCATTAGGTCATACTCAATTTGATAGAAAATATACTGAATTTTAGTTAAATGATGCTGAATTTAGAAAGAATTATACTTGATTTCAGACTTTTTGTACCTAAAAAAATTGAGAGATAATTCGGTAAATCTGTAGTTAAAACACGTGAAACATTGTATGTAGAGATTGGAAACAAATTTTTTTTGATGCAGGGACTGAGGAGAAAGTTGAGTTTGCATGCACGGAATTTAGGATAATTTCCTCATAAAATAATTGAGTCTAATTAAATTAAAATAAATTAAGTTATTGAAACGGTAAATTGCAGAAAACTCCCCAATGGTCACTTGATCTTTGCATGCACTCCCCATTTGAGTTTTTCTTTGCATTTACTCCGTAATGGATTGAGTATAAAAGAGTGAAAATTGAGTATATATCAGTGAAAAATGAGTATAAAAGAGTGAAACTTGAGTATAAAAGAGTGAAAATTGAGTATACAGTTTCTTGATATGGTGGATGCAACCTTACATACTCAAATTTCTAACTTTTATACTCAACCTTCTTCAAATAATACTCACCAAACTGTCTTGTCAATCTCATCAAGGACTGCATGCAAAGAAAAATTTAAGTAGAGATTGTATGCAAAGATGAATTTGAAGATGGAGAGTTTATGAAAATTTTTCCTTATTGAAATTATTATTGATTTCTTTTTTATAAGTTTAAATTTGATTTCAGTTCGATTAGTTTAGATGTTATAGGATTTTAAATTAAAATTTGTTTGATGGTATAAAATTTTTATATTTTAAATTTATTTCATCGATTATTTAATTTAATAATATAAATTTATTTATTTATTTAACATATTAATTAAAATTATATTGATGAATATTATTCATGAATATATTTATAAAGTTAAATATATATTTAAATTTATTTATTTAATTGGTATTAAATCAAAAAACATCAAATTTATTTACATTTAATTCATGAAAAATGATATACTCAGTGAAAAATTTTAAGGAAAAACTCAGTGAATATGACGTGATATTTTACATGCAGCGATCTCTGACGGTTCATCGTATCTCCTAGGGTATAATTTAATTCGGGATGGCAGTCGAAGGCTGTCGATGACGTCCGAACAATAATCAGATATGTACATATATAATATTATATCATTTATTAAGTATTTTATTAAATTTTTTCACTGAGTATATCATTAATTCATTTACTGATTATTAAAAAAAACAACAGCGGTGGTCTTGCTTCAAAATTTACTTTGGCTGCGAGTGACCTCTCATAATACCCCTCTCATAATACGAGATTTATTTTGCTGCCCCATGTTCAATCATATTGTAAGAATACTGTCCTAATTTTATTCATTGGTAATCATATATATACATTAATAAATAACTTTTTAAATAATTAATGAGATTTTTCCAATCAATTTCGGATGACCCACCCGATCATATGGAAGTTTCCCACCGGCCGTTAGGGTTAATCGGGAAGCGCTCGCAGTGGGTAGGGGTGTCAATTCGGGTGGGTCGGGTCGGGTTGGGAAATTTTTTTTTTTAACTCTCAATCCGAACCCGACCCGAACCCGATTTCAACCCGAAACCCCCAAACCCGAACCCGACCAACCCGACCCGACCCGAATAACTCTAAAAAAACCGATTCAAAACATCTTTTTTCGTCATTTTCCCTATAATTCTTCACTTTTATCTCAATATTTCATCATGATCATACTATATTGATATTAATATACATAAAAATATCTTAATTTTCAAAATAAAATTTGATTTAACCCCAAAAAATCCATAAAATATTAAATTCGGGTCAACCCGAACCCGACCCGAACCCAAAAATTTTCAACCCGAACCCGATTTTTTTCGGGTCGATTCGGGTTGGGTCGTCGGGTCGTGTTGATTTTTGACACCCCTAACAGTGGTCTAGAAGCCCAGCGTCCCAAGGTTCGCGCCGGATGGGATCCTCTGGTTCGCAAACCCTGGTCCCCCTGGACCACACGTTATAAAAACCCCACACATGTGCACCACATGTGAGCTCAGCGAAGCCAAGCCCCTCGCCCGACGCAACCCCTCTCACGCGAAAGCAGGAACTTCACTTTCTCCCTGCGATTTTTTCCCCGAAGCCCTAACCCGTTCTCCCCTTCCTCCTCCTCCTCCCCCGACGCAAGTAGGCCGTCGCCGACTCTGAATCGTGTTCTCGCGACATCGCCTCCATCGCCCCGACCGCAGCAGGCCGTCACCCTCCCGCTCGCCGCTCGCGACCTCCTACAAGCACAAGCGATGTCTGCTACTGCTAATCTTTCACAGTTTCCTACGTCTAATGTTACTCCTCATATGCTTCGGCAAGCTATTCAACAGTTTCCATCACAAGTACCCTAGATGTTGCTCCAACAACAGGCACAAGCTTTACAATCTACCTTCCATTCATCTCAACAAGCAATTTTCCAATTGCAACAGCAGCAGCAAGTATCTGAGGCTTCTAAATTGCAGGTTAAACAACCATCGATGGTTTATCTTTTGTTTTTGGAATGACATTAGATTATACAGGTTAATTTCTTGTCTTCGATTAGCATCTAGTTCTTTGTACTCTATTCTGCATAATTTATATTTCATGAACTCAGTGATTAAATGTGTAAGCTTGATATATATTTCTTTAATGTTAGATACGCCATCCAGTGTGAAAAAATAAGAACAACATCATCACTCTTATGAACAAACTTTCTGGTGATTTATATGTTTGTCACAGGCTTTGTTTTTCAGATGTTCTTAATATCATGATCTTATGGAAGGTTGAATTAACTCTGTTCAGATCACACCGATCTCTAGTTCTTGCGACTTGAGGTCTTCTTCAATTGGCTCCATGGTGCTCCAATTGTTTGTTAGAGGAAAAAATATGAGAAAAGAAAATTCATCCTATAATGCTCGACAATAAGTAAACATATTTGACAATAAAGGTTAGGATCGGAGAGGATTTTGGCCTAGTGTAAAATTTGTTCTTAACTGCAGCACAAACAAGATATTAGATCATGGAAGTTAACCATCCATGCATGATGTTTATGTTCTTTACCCTGTTTACTCTTCTATAGAGGCCCTTCCATGTTTGCGAAGAATGTTTATGCTCTAGTTTATGTTTGTCAAGCATTTGCTTGATCCTCTCAGTTATGTGAGGCATAACATACAAGAAGATCGTCTTTAGATTTATATAGACTGTTCGATAGAAGCAGTTCATCTTTGAAATAGATCAAATTGTTTATTCAAATACTAAATGAATTACATGTTTATATACTTTTCTCATTTCAGATTAGCTCTGTATCACGTCAAACCGGCCAGCTCGTTCAAGATCTTGATGCAATTCATAGGTAAGATAATGTTACCTTAAGCTCAAAGCAGTAGGATGATTAATCCATCGTCATGTTTGAAGGCTACTTCAAAAGAGCAAGCATGAATCTGTGCCGCAAAACAAAGATGACGGAGAATCTGACGAGGACGACGATGAGGATGACGACGATCAAGATGACGAAGATCAGGAGGATGACGGAGGTGAAGGTGATCCTTCCGGGGATGAAAATTACAATGAAGGAGACGAAAAAGATGACCCAGAAGCCAATGGTGAAGGCGGAAGGGAAGAGGACGATGATGATAATTACGATGATAATGACGACGACGAGGAGCAGGAAGAGGGGTAGGAGGATGAGGAAGACGATGAAGAGGATGAGGAGTTTCCGCAGCCATCGGCAAAGAAGAGAAAGTGAAGCCATGTGTAGATCTCAAGATTCTAATTTAGCTAGTGTTTGATTAGGATCAACTTGGTTTTGCTACTTTCGCTATGCTGACATCAGTAGTTGTTTAGAAAAATCGAATGATTACACTTTAGTTTATTCTATTTTCTATACGTTTGATCTTAGTATCATTTGAAAGCAAAGACTAATAAGTTCTTTTCAACATTTGATCATTGTAATTGCAAAAACTTAACAAATAAATTCTTTTCAGTTATAATCTTGATGCTTCTGTAGTGTTTCTTGTCCTTTTCACACAAATTCCTGTTTCATAGTTATGCTTCTAAAATTCAAATGGAAAATTTCTCATCGTTGGTTTCTGAAACCAGTTTTATTTTTGATTGTTCTACATTTTATCTTTGAAATGCAAGTCCTAAAATTTTTACTTTGAATCATTTATGTCATAGAAAAACTAGAACTTTATTTAAACAGAAACTGGGCTATCTCTTTTCTGAGGTTCATGCACGATTACACTATGTCATGCCATAAATAGTTATTCAAAATTTCATCTCTAGGGAATGCTTCAAAAACCAGACAAAATTGATCAGTGCAACCTGTCAAACCAGTAACTAAAAGCAAATCAGTAAGATTTGAATTTATTGAAAAATATATAACCAAGCTAATTTAGTTAAACCAAAAAAACTTGGGATCAACACATGTGATTTAAATCATGTGGCATCAACACAAACAAATTGTAAATAAGCCGTCCATCTCTAAGTCCCAGTTTCAACCGTCATCATCTCAATAACTGTTTCTTCTCTTGCAAGTCCAAAATCAATAAGCTTCACATTCTTCTGATTTGCAGTAAGCAGCAAAATATCTGCACGTTATCTTCAACTATTATGACATTATTTAAATAATTATGAAGGCACAAAATCAATGAGAGTCAAGCAACATTATCCAACTTGATCATTTCAAAAGACAACAGCAAAATACTTGCACATACAATTCAGAAAAATTACATGGCTTTTGATCTTGTATCCCTACAAATAGTCTGCAATTAATCGCATCATGTTTACCATAAGATTTGTTTTTTTAGCTAGCACCTTATGATTTGAACCAGACGAGAGAGAGTGGTTTGCAATTAGGATTAAATCATTCTTGTTTTCCCAAACAAACATGTATCTCAAGCAAGAGAGAGAAAGCACAGCCAAAGTAGTTTACTACTATGGTCACCGAGAACATCATTTACTTTCAAGCGGAGAAACAATGCCAAGTAGATTTATGAGCCACTATGCTAGTATTTTAGATAGGAATAGCTAGAGCAACAACAAACAATTATTAAGTACAAACAACATTACCTGAGACCATGACAACATTTGCACACCAAAATCTCCACCAAACCTTGCCACCATACATCAACATATTATTCCAAGTTGGCCGTCGGAAAATAATCAAGACGAGATGGTTGATTCACCTAAAACATAAAAGTAAACGATTATTAGGTACATACTCAACCGTAAACTAAAATAAGAGTCCTAGCCATACTCAACAGTAAACAATTATTAAGTACAATTATTAAGTACCTGAGAAAGTTGTGATATCAATAATGGTGGAAATTGAGTCCCAGCCACACTCAAACTATCAATAGAGCTAGCAATTGTTGGCACATTATTTATAGACTAAAATAAGAAAATAAAATTCATTCTTAGTGCGTTATAACATGAATTATTGCAAATTAACATAAGTAAAATAAATACCAAAGCCCCTGATTAATCCCGACCAGATTGTTCTACGTTGGCCATGCTGGAAATAGTTTCATCTACACCCTGGGTTATACAAAAATTTAGAATGATTTAAGTTGTTCAAATTTAACAAAAAATAATACCAAATAAAGAAATATTTGAAAGCTATGAAGTAGAAACAATTACCATCATTGAAGTTTGATTTATTTTCCTCGCTGCTTTTCTTTTCCTTGAAAGCCTCTCTAAGCCACCTTTCAATCTCTTACCTGAGACCGTCTTTTTCTTTGTTTTAATTCCTTTCACTCCACTAGAGTTCCCTTCACCATAATCAAATTCCCAGGATTGTTGGCTCACATTTGAATGTTAGACATTTGATTCTTTAACTTGTAACTTATCATCCACCATCTTACACAAGCTTAACATAGCATCTTTACCAAGCATGTAAGTGCTATCCCTTTCAGCTGCCTTGGTAACCAATTGAACATTCAACCCACATAACTCTTTGTAACGCATGTTTTGAAGTAGTTTTGGATCCAAACTAGCATTGTTGTTCATTGAATCATTAACTCCAAAATATCCAACTTTTGCTTTTCTTGTCCACCTTTTCAATACATAATCACTTGGAATCTTCATAATTTTTTTTCCATGTAAAAATTTTCAAAATATGAGAACACAAAATTCTAGCAAATTCATATTTTCTACAGCTACACACAATTTTGTCAGAGTTCTTATCAAGTGTAACTATATGATGGTTTCTCTTTTTGAGAGGAGTAACTTTATATTTTGTAAATGTATCAACATTCTCACAAATTTCTAGATTAGAATCATGTGATAACCACCACTCTTGTTGAAAACACATATATACCTCAGGAGTATAAATTTCACTAGCATGCTTTAAAATCTCAATTGGAAACATTAAATATGGAACAGTTGTATTTGATTTGAAATCAGCTTTTAATTTCTCATATCGACGATCATCAAGGAGTCTTTGGAAGTGATTGAAGAAGTCTAAAAATTTATGTTTATAAGTGACATACTTTTTCACAATACTACTCATACTCTCACTTCTTTGAGTTGTAGTCATATCTGGACAAAACATTTGTCATCCATATACTAAAGCCTATTTTTCTTTTATATTGTACATACGTCTCAATCAATCATTGTCTTCAAGTGCATACTTAGTCAACATCATATTCCATGCTAAAATAAAATCTTCCTCTTCATCAAAATCATATACACAAGAGGCAAAATCTTTAGCAAACTCCCTAAACTGAGAAAAAACTCCACTCAAATGTATGACAGCATTTTGATAAATGTGCCAAATGCACAAACGATGATGTGTTTCAGGCCATTTGGAAACTAACGCCTTTGCCATTGCTGCATCTTGATCGGTAAGAATAGTAGTTGGTTTTTTATCACCCATAGCTTTAGTTAATGTATCAAATAACCATTCAAAAGTCAAACTGGTTTCATCATATAATAAAGCTGCACCAAAAAGTATGGATTGTTTATGATGATTATCATTTACAAATAATGCAATTGGCTGACCTTCATTGTTTTTTCTGTAAGTTGTGTCAAAGCAAACAACATCTCCAAAAATAGCATAATCAGCTCTCATTTCAGCATCAGACCAAAAAATATTAGTAATCAAATCATCTTCATCAACTTGGATAGCATAAAAAAATTAGGACATTGAACTGCATTTTCTGTAGATACTCCAATACACCGCCAGTATCCCCAACTCTCATAGTCATTGTTCTTTTGGATCGCAAATAGTTTTTGTAATCCTCAGGAATAAATCCTAAATTCTCCCTCCCACCTACTTGCCTCGCCATAAGATCATGAGATGCTTTTGGGGGGATTCCCACATCACTTGTCATCTCAATCTGTCTCGCTGCAGAAGAAGATATATTCCTATGACTTCTAAAGAGGTGCGTTTTATTTGGACTTGAGAGAACATGATTATGCTCTTTAACAAATTACACCACAGTAAATTTATTTTTTTTTCCGATTAGAAATCTTCATTTTAGCCTCACAACCAACCCTTGTTTCATCATGACTTGCTTTGACATAAAGATCTCGTTTGTCTTTTCCACTTTTACCTTCCGCACAACAATAAAAGACCCTATCAAGTAATTGACCTAATTAATCCTTGTGAATTTTACCTCTCCTTATGCCAAATCCAACCTTTTTAGCATATGTTAAATGAAATTGGTATGCATCTTCTTCAGTTTCAAATTCCAACCCCGGTTGGGGTATATCCAAATCTATTTCAATGTTCAAACCTATATAATTAAACAAACAAAACAAAATGGCTAAATAGGGAAATTCAATACACTGAAGCTTAATACATTCTAAATATGATTCTTATTACCTTCATTCATATCATCAAAGCCCATTTCCCAACTATCTTTATTTCCTTCAAAATTAAAAGTAGATTCACCCTCCATCTCGATGATAATTACTTTGATCATGTAAAAAAATAACCAAATTCTCAAATAGTGATCAAAGAAAAAAATTCAACAAAAACTCTAGAATTGAAATAGGTCGTGTAAAACAATAATCAATGCTACCTACAAACAGTGAACAAGGCTAAGGATCAAACAATAAGCCGGAAAAAAGAGAAGATCTTTGGTCATCCGGGAGTAGAGTGACTGACTTACAAGACTCTTAGGTTTAATGAGCCATTATATTAGTATAAAGAGCCACTCAAATAAGTACTAAGTATAAGATATATAGTATCACATATAAGAGTCATTCATAAGATATACTAGTCATTCAAACAGGGCAGTGGCGGAGCCAGAAATTATAATTTACCCGGGCTAAAAAAATTTTAAGACGCTTGAACAAATAACAATTATTTTTTTTGATCGTTAATCCATATTGTGAACCAAAATCCATACAAAATTTCAAGACAATCAACTAAACTTCAAAGTTTCAAAGAAGATACTTAACAATAGATTCAAAGTTTCAAAAGAGATATTTAACAATAGATGTACACGTCTTTCTCCAAAAACAACATAATCACCTATTCAGATTTTCCACCTATTCTGCAATGAAAGAATTTTAAAAAAAATCAGATGAGTTTAATGACACAAAATAATATACGGATATTAGTTTACTAAAAAGTAACATCGCTAATTAAAGTTGATAAATTACTTCCGAATTCACAGTTCGAGTTCTGTATTACAGAGTAGAGACAACAACACCTAAAATACGTATCCAAATTCAAAATAAAATAATTACCTAATACAGTTTAATTGCCACTCTAGATGTAATTTCCAATTGAAGAACTTTCACGCTATCAACTTCCTACAGAAAAATAGAAAAAAAAAATTAACATAGATAACTCATAAAGTAAAAAAATCATTTTATGATCGATATATACATACACATGTTATTGAAGTTGTGCTCTACGATTCTTCAAAGTATAATATTCATCAATTATAGAATCTGAATCAATATTTGAAGCAAACTCTCTCTCAATGTAGATAATCATAGAATCTGTCAGAAAATCCTCTCCCATTCTATTACGAAGAACTGTTTTGACATGCTTCATAGCCGAAAATGCACGCTCTGTAGTTGCCGTAGAAACAGGCAAAGTTAACACTAGACGAATCAACTTGTCAATCAAATTATAGTATTGGAATTTTTTTGTTTCAAACAACCCTTGGCACAATTCTAAGATAGTGGACATATTCTAAAAATTTTCATGACAAATCACATCAAGCTCATAATGTTGTAGTTGACATCTCAAATTATGCATTTCTTGTTCGGTGAAGTCCTCAGGATAATACTTTTCAGCGAGAGTACATATCTTATCAATATTGAACCAATTAAAGTTATCTTTTGGATCCAAAGCAGAGCTAAGCATAAGAAGTTCTACTGTCTCATCACTAAATCTAGAGTTTAACTCTTCCAACTGAAAATCTATTGCGGCATTAAATATATCATAATGAAAGTGATGCTCAACTGTGATGGTATCCTTTTGCTGGCATGAACGACTAGAATGTTTATAATGAGCACTCATCTCTGGTATATCAACGTCCAATCTTGTGCAAAATGATTTGACATATGAAAGAAGAATATCAAAACCTTCATTTCTCAATGTAAGAAGAAGTGCTTTAGTTGTAGAGACCAAATCCATTGCATTTATGATATCAAGAGATTTTTTTTGTAAGTCACGACAAAGTAAATCTGTGATCCCCATAATTTTATGCATCAAATGCAAAATAAAAATGAAATCAAAAGACTTCATCACTATTAAAGAACCACTAGCTTCCCCACGCATTGAAGTAGATGAACCATCAGTGATAATATTTTCAAGCACATCAATAATTGCATTATACTTATCTATTAAGCTGCAAATAGAATCAAAATGGGAGCTCCAACGAGTAGTTCCTGCTCGATGCAAAGTACCAATTTGATTAGCTCCTCTCCCAGTTTCGCGTTCACCAGCACCAATAGAACGTGCAATTTCATTAACTTGAGCAGATTGTAACTCAGCATTGCGTTTAGAAGAAGAAGAAACCAGATTAACAATGGTTGTCATATTTGAAAAGAAAAGCCATATAGAGGTCTCATTTTCAGCAGCTGCAACTAACGCTAGTTGAAGTCGGTGAGCAAAACAATGTACATAATATGCATAGGGGCAATCTTTAAGAAATAAAGCTTGCAATCCATTAAAAGCACCACTCATGTTGCTAGCACCATCATACCCTTGACCCCGCATATTATGTATTTCTAAATTATATCTAGTGAGGACATCACATATCTCTTTCTTAAGTGTTGCAGCTGTGGTGTCATGAACATGCACAATTTGAAAAAAACGTTCCCGTAAATAACCATGGACATCAACAAATCTCAAAATTATTGCCATTTGTTCTTTGTTAGATACATCCTTTGCTTCGTCCACTAAAATACAAAACTTAGAATCTCCAATTTCATCACGAATTTTATTTCTGACTCTATTACCAATAATATGCAGGATTTCTTTTTGAACTTCTGGTGAGGTATACTTTGCATTTCCTGGAGCTTTCTCTAAGATAACATCGCCAATATCAGTATTCCATTTTCCCAAAAGTTTTAGCATCTCAATGAAATTACCACAATTTTGGGAATCTAAAGATTCATCATGACCTCTCAATCCACATGCTTGCAAGCTAAGCCAACGGACACTCTCAATTGTGGCTGCAAGCCTTAATCGATTTTTTTGAATTTGTTCAGAAAATTCTCGATGCATAACTTTATCTATATGTCGAGTTGCATTCATCACATCAATAATAGATTTAGCAGATTTATTATGCACTGAGTTATAACTTCCCATGTGAGACAAAAAGGCACACTTGGCTCCATCATTAACGCGCTTCCAACTTTTAAACCCTTCAACTGTAAATGCAGATTGTTGTGCTTCACTTGTTTCAAAAAGATAGCATGGAAAACAAAATGCTGCATCCTTTGTAGGAGAGTACTCTAACCATGGAAATTTTTTAAACCATGCATATTGAAATCGACGATGTTGCTTTCCTGATTCAGATCGTGGGTACTCTTGCAATTTAGGTTGATATGCCCCCATTTTGATATAAGCTCGTCTAATTTCATCACGATGATTAACATGATGTCGCCATATGGAAATACGCAATCCAGGATCTCGTTCAAGTGATGTTTCATCAAACTCAACTCTTTGAGATTTAGAAGGAGGTTCGAACTCCTCATCAGGAACAGATATATTAGTCTTGGGCCTCTCGGATGATGAAGGATTATCAATTCTTGGCTTAAAGAATGATAGAATATTGTTTCCTCCTTTTCTTTCTTGATTTGACATTAAATTAACCTAACACAAATAAATCTTAACATGATTAATATAGAATCTTATAAAATTTAAATAACGATTTCTAATAGATAGTAGGACACCTAATCCAAACATAATAAATAGATCCAAGAATTGGCAAAATGAACTTACACAAATTATGAAAATTGAACATTGACAAGGTTAATTTTGTCTATATTCTTCAACAAAGTTAAACCATCCATGACGACCTATATGTCCAAATAGGAAAGAAGAGCCGTGAATGACTTCTAAGTGGAATTATTAGTTGTTGTCCAAATTCAAGTTGTCTAAATTCAAGATCCATGGATTTTAGACCCTGCTCAATTGAATGTGATAACAATATCCATGATGACCTATATGTTTGATAATATACCTACCATACGAAGGCTGACTTTTCAATTCCAAAATATGACAGACTATTTTGTAAACAACTAAACAAGACATAGAAACCATACTAAAATCTTTTGCATATTGGAAGTTGGAACAACCTCAATGAATCATAAGCCATATACAATTAGATATATATTCATACATTTATTAGTGGTGAAATCTATAAACTGAACATAAATTTACAGAGCTAATACGTACCGTGTAGAATGAAAGTAGACTGGAGATATATACAGACAAAAAGCCCTTAAGCCCTTGGAGCGGGAGAAGATTGACTGCTTCGTCAATTTATAATTATACCGAAGATTCAAGATCGGCCGCCGAAGCACCAAACAAGCAAGAGGTCGGTTGCCGGAGCACGAAACAAGCAAGAGGTCGGCTGCCGGAGCACCAAACAAGCAAGAGAGCACCAAACAAGCAAGAGGTCGGCCGCCGGAGCACCAAACAATCAAGAGGTCGGCCGCCGGAGCACCAAACAATCAAGAGGTCGGCCGCCGGAGCCGCCGGAGCCGCCGGAGCGCCAAACAAGCAAGAGCCAAGAGGTCGGCTGCCGGAGCACCAAACAAGCAAGAGGTCGGCCGCCGAAGCACCAAACAAGCAAGAGAGCACCAAACAATCAAGAGGTCGGCCGCCGGAGCACCAAACAATCAAGAGGTCGGCCGCCGGAGCACCAAACAATCAAGAGGTCGGCCGCCGGACAATCAAGAGGTCGGCCGCCGGAGCACCAAACAAGCAAGAGGTCGGCCGCCGGAGCACCAAACAAGCAAGAGGACTGGAGGAGGACGAGAAAATAGGAGGAGTTCCGAACTTCCGATAATCCGATGGTGGTGTCGCCTTCTGAAGTTTGGCGTCCAGGAAGTTTCGTCGGGCAGACTGCAGAGGCGGCGGATGCGATCATGCGAAGGAATTAGGGAATTTGTCCGGTTGTTGCAGCAGGCTACCGGGCTGGCGGGCTATCTTATTTGCAGGCTATGGGCTAAACATTAACCCAGGCTTATTTTAAAATAGAAATATTAGAGATGTAATTAAATGGACCCGGGCTACAGCCCGGGTACAGTTGAACATGGCTCCGCCCTTGAAACAGGGGACGATGAATGTAAAAATGAGGAAGGAATCAACACAAGGTTTTTCTTTGATCAATGCTAAAAACAGAATTGTGTCGAGTAATGTAGAACCAGGCCAGTTTACAGAATCCCCTAACCTGCTTGTGACTGCAGCGCCGGAGGTGATCTGAGATGGCCAAGGGAGGTGGGACAGTCCAGCAGCTCTGAGTGGCAGCAGAGGGATGGCTGCTCGCGACTGCAGCGCCGGCGTTGCGGTTCCGAGTGCTGCGCCGGAGTCACAACCGGAGGAGCGAGGATGGCGGCCAGCGATTGAGCGCCGGCGTTGCGGTCCCAAGTGCGGCGCTTTCAAGCGGGGAAGGGAAGAGCGTGGAGACGAGGACACGAGAGATAGCCTTGTGTCAGGGGAGGAGGAGGTCGGCTCGGCGGTGGAAGATTTAGGGCTTGCTTTCGGCGGTGGAGGGATGCGCGAGAGAGAAGGAATTTTTCGCGTGAGATTTTTTTTTTTGCGAGAGAAGTTCCTACTTTCGCGTGAGAGAGGGCTTGCGTCGGGCAAGGGGCTTGG
The DNA here is from genome assembly GCA_024364735.1 of Boesenbergia rotunda. NCBI lineage: Eukaryota > Viridiplantae > Streptophyta > Magnoliopsida > Zingiberales > Zingiberaceae > Boesenbergia > Boesenbergia rotunda. The sequence goes on from JAGFNQ010007450.1 coordinate 100,879, forward strand.
CTTCGCTGAGCTGCTTTCGGCGGCGGAGGGATGCGCGAGAGAGAAGGAATTTTTCACGTGAGATTTTTTTTTGCGAGATAAGTTCCTGCTTTCGCGTGAGAGAGAGGTTGCGTCGGGCGAGGGGCTTGGCTTCGCTGAGCTCCCGTGCGGTGCACGTGTGTGGGATTTTTATTACGCAGATGTGGTCCGGGGGGACCAGGGGTTTGCGGACCCGAGGATCCCATCCGGGGTTCGCACCCCATTTAGAGGAAAAATTTCTACAAATATACCGTAGCTGAGGATCGAATCATGAATACCTGAGATAGCGATTAAAACACACATAACTATTAGTTTAGGACGGTACCCATATGTACGGGATCGTACTTACCTCGTGCTAGAGGAAGCTGTTGATGTGGCAATAAAAGTATCCCTGCCACATCAACGTCGTCCTCTTTGCAATAAAGAAGGTGGAATAGAAGATTGATTATATAGAGAAATTCGATCCTTCCTTTATAGATAGTATCCTAAACCACTCGTGTGCGCCACATGTGCATTTTTTTAAAAAAAAATGTACACGCGGCAATCCTTGAGTGGGTTGGGTCTGAGTGATCATTTCATATCTCTAGTATTGCATCTAATTTTATTTTTTAGGTAATTTGTGACTCTTTTAAATTATACTTGTTTGTTCTAAGATCAGTTTCTACTTTCAAGTATGAATGCAAGTTTTTTTTGTTTATGGAAAATGGAAAGGATCTCCTTTTAAGGTTTGTGTTTTTTTGGGACGTTTAAAACTAAACATTTTTATCCTTGTTGATTGCATCAGTTTCATGCGAGTTTTCTTTCAGTGAACTAAAATCACGGAGTGGCAAGATGTTGTCTTGGCTTTAGTTTCGATGAGGTCTATTCTCTTTGCTCCAATGTTAGAGAAGCTTTCACTCACCGAGAATTATTGTTTAGGGAGGAGAAATAGTTGTAAAAGAATCAAAAAACTTCTTTTTGGTTTGGCTGTTCTGTATAAACTTCTTAAGTTTTGTTTGATGTCATGTCACATGTTTTGGATCGATTGGTTATTGTTGCACAGGTTTTGGATCCATTGATTATTGTTGATTTTTATAGTAGAGAAGCATACAGATAAAAGCACGTGTTCAAAAATAAAATTAGATGAATTATTTTCCGAATTAGAATTGTATGAACAAACTAACTGCAATTTGGCCGAGAAAGGTATTGCCTTTGTTGCAGGAAAAACTGGAAGGTCAACAAAGAAGAAGCCTCAACCTGAACCCGAGTCTAACTCAGACTCAGACTCAGAAAACGAAGAAGGAGATCGACTTAAGCTGGTCCGGCTGGCAAGAAACTACTACAATGAACTGAAGAATCAAACCAACAGAAGGAAGACCAGCCGAAGAAAAGACGAACCAGCTGAACCCGCAAATGACAAGAACAAGCCCAACGTGACCTGCTACGAGTGCAAGAAGAAGGGTCACTACAAAACGGAGTGTCCGAACCTAAAGGAGACCAAGAAAGCAAGAAGAAAGAAAGCACTCCAAGCAACCTGGGATGAATCTTCCTCAGAAGAAGAAGAAGAGGCACCCCAGTCAACCCTACTAGCCCTGACTGCCTCCGAAGAACTTGAGACCGAGTCAGAATCAGAGCAGAACGATGGAGAACTCACATTTTCAGAAAATGGTGAAATCACTGTAAGTGGATTTTCTAGAGTACAATTATGTGAATTGATATCGTATCTTTCTCGAGATTTGGCGAAAGCCAAACTCCGAATCGAATCCCTCCGACAGGAAGTAAAACTCCTGAAAGAGGGAGCTGATTTTAAACCCTTAACCGAGAAGGTTCAAAAAGGAACTTCTACTCAAGTTGAAAAACTTGAGAAAGAGAACTCCTCCCTGAAAACTCAAGTTAAGGATCTTAGATCAGCTTTAGAACGATTCACTTCTGGTTCCAAGAATCTTGACATGATTCTTGGAAAATAGAAGTCAGTTCTAAATCGATCCGGACTTGGATATAGAACCAAATCTAGACAAAGATCCTATTTTGCTGTACTGAATCAGTCCAGAAGTAAAGTTCAGGCATGGGTACCTAAATTGTACCTGAACAAACCAACTGGTTCAAATCAGTATTGGATCCCCAAGGACAAGATTCACATCATGCCTAATCATTACCGTGGCTTTAGTCCAGGGGGAGCTAAATTAAAAACTATATTTATTGTTAAATAGAATTTAATTTTTGCAGTTTGCTTGATTGATTGTTTATTTAAATTTCTGCAATTTACCATGCTTAGACTTAGGAATGGTTAGTATAAGGACTGAACAAACTTAACTGAAACTTGACAACATAGTATTGGGTGGAGGTGAGATCATAGTACGTTAGGGAAACCAATTCTAATAAGATCAAGTACACTTGGTCTCTTTAGACTGGTGAAACTAGCCGAAGCTACCGATCCAAAACCCAAACTAGTTAGACCAGAACTTTTCAAAGATTAATTTTGAAAATGAAACTTCATTAAAAGGCTTTGTCAAGGAAAGGGTTGATGATCCAATAAGGCTACGGCCATAGAAGGCCTAGTGCCTCGCCAAGACCTGGAAGCCAATTTTTGAATTTCAAATTCAAATTACTTTTTGTCAAATTCAAATCTAACACAAATTTTCAGTTAGGTATAGATTCAAACATTTCCTTTCAAAATAAATTTAACTGTTTTCAAAAATTAATTTAAGGTGTTCAAAATAAATAATAATTTTTCAATATAATTTTACTTATCAAAACCTGTCTCATAAAACCTATAAGGCTAACGTGGTTGAAAACCCTAGATTGGGTGAGACAGTAGGATTAAAACTCAATTGTAAATTCTTTAATGCCTATATTATGAGTTAATCCTGTAGTTCAGACCATGGTCAAACCATGGTCAACACAGTCAAACCATGGTCAACATTGTCAAACCACAGTCAAAGCAGTCAAATCAATTCAAACCACGGTCAAACCGATTAAACCATGATCAAACAATGACAAGACATAAAATTTGTCTTTTCCTATACAGCTCCGGGCGCCCGTGACTCCTCGGGCGCCCCCCATGCTTTTTCCTTCTCTCAAGGCAAAAAGCTGCCTCTGATCATTGACCAGGGCGCCCGGAACCACGCGGGCGCCCCCATCACAGTCAATGCAGCAAAAGCTGCAAACACATCCTGACCCGGGCGCCCCCATTGAAATGCCTATATAAGGGCGTCCGAACCTCCTCCTCTTCTCACACCAAAAATCAACTTCCTTCCTCACTTCCTTCCTTCCAAGGAGATCAAGTGACACTTGTGCTTCCCAAATCTCACCATGCCTCGCCGGTATGATTTATCTCTTGCATTTAAAGTTATTTTCTTTAATGCATTTAGAATTATTCTTTTCTTATACCTCTTAACTTAGAAAACGCCAAGCAAACCAAGCGAACCCTGGTGCCGAACCGAGTCCTGACCCTAGGTTCCCTACTCTAGAATTATGTAATAAGTTTGCTCAAACCATTTACAAGCCTATTAAAACAAGCTATCTTAATAGACATTTCTTTACCCAATCATGCCCCTTAGCCATGAATATTGTAAACTTCTATCAATTAGATAATCTAGTATTCTGCACTCATACCATTAATGAATCCTTATGTGCAGAATTCTACAATAACATAGTTCGACAAGACAATCTCATGTTTTACACTACTGTTCAAGGAATACTTCTGTCTATCACCCCTACTTTGCTGAACCGATTCCTTGGACTACGACCCTCCCAGTCCACTTTTTGCTGCTATCCACCTAGGAATCCTCCATTTGATCCTCCCTACTCTCACATTACCTTAGACACTATCCACTCCTATTTCTATAGGGATGCGAGACTCCCTGCGAATAGACAATTCCAATCCGTTGAACTTCAGGCACAGGACTATGCCCTGTACAGAGTCCTGGTCCGCTGTATCTTACCACTCTCCACTAGAGATCTCGGGACCATAAAACCCTTTCATGCCTTCCTTCTGTATGCCCTGGTCCATCACCTTGACATTGACATTGGACTACACATGTTTCATACTATCCTACATGCGTCCAGTGTTACGACCCAGGGACGAGTGCACACTCCATTCTGCTACATCATCACCTCCCTCCTTCATCACCACGGTCGTGACATTACCGTGGGTGAAATAACCGCTATGACCGACTTTGATGAAATAGGATTTAGGAACTTCTCGTTAGCGGGTCTAGAGATATCGGCCACCGGGGTCTTGAGTTGGAGACGACAGCGAGCCGGAGCTCCGATAGACTTAGACGAGGAGGTAGACGTTGACGTTGGAGATATAGCGGCAGAGGCCCGAGCACACATAGACGAGCCCGCTCCACTGACACTCTACGAGAGAGTGACACATTTGGAGACACAGGTCTAGAGTCTCCGAGAGGAAGTGGAGGCGAACCACGATGAAGAAATGGCAACAAATCTAGGCTACTACACCGACTACATGAGTACCCTTAGAGCTGAGAGGGAGGCCAGAGATGCACAGTATCATGAGATGATGACCCTATTTCGATCCTGGCAGCCAGGCTCCTCTGATCATCCGGTCCCTCGTCCTAGATTTGCTTAGCATTGTACTAATAACTATTTGATTGCCCCTACTCAGTAGGGTTGACTTATGCCTGACTTGTATGACTGTGTTGGATTTTGAGTACTTGTTCTGTTCTATTTGACTGGCTGACTTATGGAAATGAGTACTTGGTCTGCCCTATTTGATCGGTAGTTAGGATTGTGCTCTGTAGAATAGATTAACTCTACTTTTGATTTTCTTACTGCTTTACTTGATTTAAAAATCAGTTTCTAAAAATAGAATTTTGAAAAACTGTTGTTTTTTTTAAAAAAAATTTATTTTAAATCTTTTTCGACTTAGTTTTATTTCAAAACTAGGGCTTTTTCGCAAATGGACTTAGCCTAGGCCCTAACCCTAGAACTGCATGCACCTATAGATTTAGAAGTCAGTATCTCACAAGCACCTTAGGGTACTTTTGATTGATAACCTAGAAAGGGTTGAGATGCTTATGTCTTTACCTTAATTCAAGATGCTTTAAGTCAGTGCATCTGCAGTAATTGGGGCACTAAATACAAATTACACAGCAATCAAGTTAAGTGTCAAGTTTAGAAAATCTAACTTGAACAAAAAACACTTAACTTGACTAACCCTAGCAAAAACTACTGTTTATAACAGTTAATAAGTAGCTAATTGGGTTAGACATGTCCCTACAAGAGAAAATTAACTGATTTGGTTTAAGTCTTATTATGAATTGGTTCAGTACAGCAAAATCATGCAAATATTTTCCTTAATCACTAGTACAAAAAAGACCTTTAACAACGACTTTTAACACCGGTTGTATTAAAACCGGTGTTAAAAAAAAAGACGGTGGCATTTTTGTAATTATTTGAACTTTAAAATACTTTTAACACCGGTTCTTTTAACAATCGGTGTTAAAAATATATTTAACTACGGTTTTATAAATAACCGGGGTCATATGTTATAATTATTTGAACTTTAAAATACTTTTAACACCGGTTCTTTTAACAACCGGTGTTAAAAATATATTTGACTATGGTTTTGTAAATAACCGTGGTCATATGTTTTTCGCGCGCATGCCTTATTCTTAATTAAGTCATACATGTCAATTATAATAGTCTAACTTTTGGTCGGTCATAAAAAATTAAAATAAAAATAAAATAATAATAATAGTAAATAAATGTATAGAATAAAATAATATATATAAATATATATATAGGAATATATATATAAATTTATGTATAATTATCATAAATAGGAGGTTAAAAATTAGAAACAGTCATATGAAAGATTTTAAAATAATTTTTCTAAATTTTTGAAAATATTTATAGAGAAAATTGATCACTATCTATTATGAATTATTTAAGAAAATATTTGATTTTTGAAATATATTTATATATATAAATAAGAGAAAAATTTAAATTAGGTAATATATAAACTAACCTTCCGCCGAACCCTAAACCCGACCCCTCCTCTTTTCCCCCTCCTTTCCTTCTCTCCCTCTCGCCCGACGCCGCTGAGCTCCGCCCGACGCCGCCCTCTTCGAGAACGTGGAGCAAGCCACAGGAGCGCCGTCTCCGAGCTCTAGCAACACACGCGAAGCCCTCCTCTTGCTCTCAATCACAGCGAGTACAAGCCGACTTTTCCTCTTCTTCTCCTCGTTGCAACCACCCCCTAAGCCACCGTCGACGGTAGGTTTTCCACGAAAAATATAAGATGTCTCTTTTTTTTTCTCTCCTTAATCTCTAATTTTTCCTTAGACATGCTTAGTTGTTTTTTTCCGTATTTTTGAAAGAAATTATTTCTTTTTTTCCCCTTTAATCTTTCTGTTCCTTTTTTTCTTTAATCTTTCTGTTCGTTTTATTTCTTGAAGAAATAATTGTTAGGTATTGATTTTTAGTGAAATATTTATTGAATTCGATAACTTTTTGAGTTACCATTTTGCATATTTAAATACAGTAATGTTTCCAAGTAAGTTATTTGAGTAATTTATTCCTTATTCTTGAAGCAATTAGTTCTTTGGCTTCTGGCAATTAGATTTTTTGTGATGCATGGCTTCTGGTAATTAGTTTTTTGGCCGTGAATCTCATTTTAACTCAACTTTGTATGAGTTGAAATTCTATTTTGTCCTGAGTTGTAAATTATTGAACTTTTACTTTATCTATTTTTGTTTACTTTTATTATGTCGGGGTGTATTTTTATTTTGTCTATGTTGTGTATTTTTATTTTGTCTATGTTGTGTAATTATGACCATGAGAATCTTAAATTTTGCTTTCTCGGACATTAAAGGTTTTCTGACTGATGTCAAGCCTGCTCTTTTGAGTGCTTTGGATGCTGAGTGTGAAAAGAACCCATATGAGGTAAAATATGAATGATGAGACATGATCTTGTTGTTGGATTTATTTAATCCATCACTATGGCTACTTATTTGATAATTGACAGGGTGTTGCAGCAACTCCCAAGAAATTGGTAAAAGTTTTGGATTCTGAATTGCCTACTCCTGCATCTGGATCAGATGGACTTCCTCGCGAAGATATTAGTGCAAAGATAACACCTAATTTGTTGAAGGATTTTGGAAATTCTGATTGGAAAGTATAAGATTCAGACTCATTATCCAATCTTTTATAATCACTAGCGTTTCTGTGTTAATGAAAACTGAATTTGCTTCTCTCAATGTATAGGTTCGTTTGGAATCCATTGAGTCTGTTAATAAAATTCTGGATGAAGCACATAAGCGTATCCAACCTGCTGGAACTGGTGTGTGTTTCAACATATTTTCTTTGTTGCTTGGTCTCATGATTTGTGAATTCACTTCGCCTATGTTGAATGTCAAATGCTAGTGGAGTTGTTTGGTGCTCTTAGGAGCCGCTTATATGATAGTAACAAAAACTTGATAATGTCGACTTTGGTTACTATTGGTGGTCTTGCATTAGCAATGGGCCTTCCTGTTGAGAAATCTAGTAAGGTAGGTAGCCCAATTGAACAAACAGTTTTTAATTTTTCCAAGTTACTTTAAGCCTACCATTGTTATTGCTTCTTGTACAGGGGATACTGTCAGATGTATTGTAGTGTCTAGGTGATAACAAGAAGCACATGAGAGAATGCACATTAAATACTTTAGATTCATGGGTCTTTGCAGTTCACCTTGATAAAATGGTACCTTTGGATCTATGGCAATCTCCTTTGGTTTCTCCACTTATTGGTTGGTAATATATTTTATCCAATGCATTTTTTCTAGATTCCGTATATTACAATCACTTTATCTGATGCAAAACTTGGCGCTGAGGGACGAAAGGATCTTTTTGATTGGTTAACAAGACATTTGTCAGAGGCAAATGATTTACCTGATGCTTCACAACTTTTTAAGCCAATTGCTACTGCTATGACTGTAAGTCTGAATAAAAGTTGCATAAGGTGCATTTTCTTTGGATAGAAATACTCAGCGAATACATTTCTTTGTTCAGGATAAATCAGTTGATGTTCGTAAGGCTGCTGAGTCTTGTATTGTTGAAGTTCTTAGAGTCTGTGGACAAGAGGCAGTATGTGAACCTTTATAAAAAACCTTTGCTTTCTTCTCCTTATGACAATGATGACTTCGAATCTCATCACCTTTTTCCTTCTAATTTGCAGATTACCAAATGTATGAAGGATTTGAAGGGACCTGCTTTGACAATTGTACTTGAGCGTTTAAAGCCATCTAAAGTGATTGAAGGTATTTTTTCAGACTTCTTGTCTCTTAAAAACCCAAACCCCAACTCTATTTGATTTCTATCCTACTTTGTTGCCTTCAGAATCTTCAGATTTTACAAGAGAGATTGCTGGTGGTCCAGTTTCCAAGTCTACCATGAAGAATGGAAGGCTAGTATCAAGTATCGATATGGGAGCATACATGTATTTCTACTACATTTGTTTTGATTCCGTTTATTTGTAACATTGATATTTAACTATTATTTTAGAACTTGTTTTACTTTTAATATAATTAAAGTCTTTTTTTAATATAATTGTTATTCTTATATATATAAATTAAAAATATATACCGGTTGTTTCTAGAAAAATTGTTATTCTTATATATATAAATTAAAAATTAAAGTCTTTTATATGTCTAGAAAAATTATAAATAAAAATAAATATGAAATTTATATAAAAAATTAAGATTTTTTGACACCGGTTGTTTTTAGAACCGGTGTTAAAACATCATTTTTAACACCGGTTGTTTCCAGAACCGGTGTTAAAAATGATGTTTTAACACCGGTTGTTTCCAGAACCGGTGTTAAAAATGATGTTTTAACACCGGTTGTTTCCAGAACTGGTGTTAAAAATGATGTTTGAACGCCGGTTATTTAAAATAATCGGTGTCTAAAATGACTTTCCCGCCTCATAATTGAACTTTTAACAACGATTATTAACCGGTGTTAAATCTATATATTACACCGGTTTGTTAACCGGTGTTAAAAGTCTATACTTACAATGCCGGCTGGATCAACACCGGTTCCGAAACCGGTGTTAAAAGTCGAAAATAACCGGTGTTAAAAGCCTTTTTTCCACTAGTGAATGAAAGTTATTTCCTTTATGCAATTTAATTTCTGCTATATTTATCTGTTTTTGATATATGGCAAAGGGGGAGAGATAAGAAAGGAGAGAGTTTAAAATTTTTTTTGAATATTTTCTCTCTCAAAATTTCAAAATCTATCCTTTATTCAAAAAGTACTTAACTAAACTTTTCAAAAGTACTAAGTTTTTCAAAGCACTAAAGTACTAAGTTTCTCTTACTTAAGCTCTTCAAAGTACTTAAGCTTTTTCAAAACTTTCCTAGTAATTAAACGTGTCAATTTTTTTTTTTTTTGCTTAAGCTTGTCAAAAATTTCTTAAAAGCTTGTCAAAACTTTTTAAAACTTTTCAAAAGTACTTAAGTTTTTCAGAAATACTTAAGCTTTTCAGAAGTACTTAGGTTGTGTTAACTTCACGATGTACTTTAAAACTTAAAGTTTTCAAAACTTTTTGAAGTACCATAAACTTAAAACTTTCAAATTGTTGGTACTCAAACTAAAGTTTTAAACTTAAGCTGTCAAAATTTTCTAAATAATTGAACTCAAAAATTCTCTACAAGTATCATTTTTTTTAAGTAAAAATCCAAACTTTAAACTTAGAACTTAATGTCAAAAAACCCCACGAATTTTTGAAAAATCTAGGGGGAGATTCCTTCCAGGGGGAGGGAACAAAAGGTAATTTTTATATGCCTTGATTAAACTTAACTTTTTGAACCAGGGTTGCCATAAATCAAAAAGGGGGAGATTGTTGGTGCAAAAAGCACCCAAGTCGAACCTGAGTTTCGATAATGGCAACAGGGCTCAAAAGTTAAGTCTTACTTGTTATCTAACATGTTACTCTAGTGTGCAGGATAAATAGCCCTAGCGAAGGACTGCTAGGCACTAGCGAAGGAATGCCAGGGTAAAAAGTCCTAGCGAAGGACTGCTAGGCACCAGGCGAAGGACAGCTTGGGTCTGAAGCCCTAGCGAAGGAATGCTAGGCACCGGGCGAAGGACAACTCGGTATCCAAGACCTAGCGAAGGACCGCTAGGCAAAAGTCCAACCAGAGGAGCGGTTGGCATCAGGTACATTTTCCCGAGAGGAGTAGGTGAGGACGCGTTCCCCGTCGAGGGAACAGTAGGCGTCGGTTCGACCTAGGGCTCCATTTTGGAGGCCCAAAGTCAGAACCAAGACAGCTAAGGCTGTATAAACTAACATCTTGTTGTTTTATGGTGTTTTGGACTAACCCTGGATGCAGGACCGAAGGAACGAGTGTCTGCAGCTCAGAGAGCCTCAAAGGAATGAGGCAACAGCTGACCAGGGCGCCCAGAGTGTCCCGGGCGCCCCCAAGGTGAAGACAAAACACGTAATGCAAAAGAAGGCTTCGACAGTTCATGTTCGGGGCGCCCCCGTGCTCCCGGGCGCCCCCGCAGCGCTCCGGGCGCCCCCAGCGCTACGGGCGCCCCCAGGTCAAGCAGTCGAAGCAGATCCAGCGAAGCCAAGAGGATAACATTCTGACCCGGTCAATTCGGGCGCCCCCACCGTTCAGGGCGCCCCGGTCAAAGCTTGATCCCGAGTTTTAAGGGATCAGAGCTGACCGAGAAGGAAGTGGATCGACCGACACGTGGGGGGGGGCGCCCCCGACGTCCCGGGCGCCCCCAGGTGCTATAAAAGGACCCTCGAACCAAGGCTTCAAAACAACTCTTTAATTCAACGCTTCTACGCTCTTCTGCTCACACGCTCTACTCCGGATACTTCCCAACTCGAGTCTACGACCTCCCTCCGCTCCGAAAAGCCAATCTACATCGGACATCGGTAACGAAGAGCAATTTCCTTTTTGTGTTTACGATACTGCAATTGTAATATTGATTTGTAAACCTTTTTGCAAACTTATAGAATTGCCCGCAGAAAACGGTCAACGACCGTGGGACTTGGGGTAGGAGTCGACCTAGGCTCCGAACCAAGTAAATCTACCCGTGTTTGCGTTTGAGTGTTTTATTCCGCTGCGTAATTTCTCTAATCCTAAAATCCGAACATTTACCGATATTCACCCCCTCTATCGGTTATCTCAATCCAACAAAATCTTGATGCATCTTCACTTGCTAGAACCCAAATTTCATATGAAATTTTGAGTGTCATTTGGAGTCTAAATTTTGTTAAGTAGTTGGTCTTTATCAGGGATTTTATATCCATCTTCCTAACCGTTATCATTTAATCTTTTGTAGTTGAAAATCAACCTAGATTGTCCTATTGTCTATTCTGATCCTTTGTTTACAATAAAGGTTGGACTTCGATGACTAGAGGTTGAGTGTTGCATTGCTCCTAGGGCTAATAGTTGTTTGATGTGCATTGTACATTCTTTGGTTTCCTAGTTGGTGTATTTTAAGACCTAAGCTTTATAGTAACATCTAGATTGATTATTGTTAATCGGCAATACATTTTATCATGTTTCCAATATTTTATGGGATTATCTCCTATGATTTCTAGTTTTTCTAATCGGGAGATTAGAGCGTCTAGGTCAGACTGTGTGCTTATTAAGTGTAGTAGATATGTAGGGAAGAGTAAATTTTTTGGTATGTCTAAGTTCAAGCTACTTAGGTTATTTGAATAAAAGATCATCGTGAATTAGTTCTTGATATGCTAAGGAACAAGAAAATTCATGGTTTGGTAAGCGTGAACCCTTACATGGGATTTTTCCTGTGCATTGACAGATGTTAGTATCGGTGTCTACCCAAAATGTATCTTTAATTATTGGAGTTGTATGAGAGGTTTTCTTACTTGAAATGGAAGGATAATCCGACACTATTGGGGGCACGATGGCGGTTGAGAAAAAGGTAGCATAGTCTTTAGTAAGTAAGGATGCTCGTTTTTGAGCTATTAGGAAAGAATAATGATTGGGAGAGTGAAAATCATAGTGAATGACGTGGCACCTTGCATGCATGATCTCCGACGGGTTCACCGTGCCCCCCAGGGTATAGTTTGATTCGGGGCGGCGGCCGAAGGCCGCCGATGGTGTCCAAGCGATAATCGGACGTGTACATGTAAAGTGCCACGTCATGCCACGCCATTCACTATGATTTTCACTCTCCTATTTTCACTCTCCCTATCATTGCTCATTAGGAAATTAAGTCTAGGATTAAGTGAAGATTTGAGTGTGGAAGAGGTTTAATCCAAAGTTTAGGAAGGGTGATAGAAGTTCCAAAAGTATCACTGTTTGTGTAAAATTGTACATGTGTATCCGTGATGAATTTGGTACAGGATAATTGTTAGCCATCAAATTGTGTACTAACCAAGGGTTTAGCGGCAATTTTGATGAGTTCTGGGGGTACTATGGACAGAATTATATCCTCATCTATTGTAGAATTTGTTGCTCCACAGTCAATGAACGCATGTAGTATAAGTTCATGGCCATGTATGTTGATTAAGCAATGAACTCTAATATCAGTGGTTCGTCCAATATTACAAATACTGGAGGCTTTTACAAAAGCCATATCAGTGTCGGAACTTAGCTCAGACTCAGTTATGAATATTCTTTTACCTTTGTCCTCTGAGAGGGAGGCACTGTCTTGCTTGAATTGAGCAAGTTCAGCTTCTAATATATTGAGTCTAGTTTTTAAGACAGACACTCGAGACTCGAGGAACACATTCCTAGTGCTTCCTCTTACTTGTTTAGTTGTAAGTATTAGAATATTAAAACTTTGCTATAGGCATACATTATAGATCTATTTTCTGCATAATTTTTTATGTTCCTCTTTTATCTATGGTCGAGTAATAGCTGCATAGAAAACAAGGAAGATTCACAGTTCCTGTTTTCAATGCTCAATCATGGACATGTAGAGTGATCGGATGCCAACTAGAGGGGGGTGAATAGCTTGATTCTCTCAATTCGTATTTCTTCCTACAAAGTTAGCACGCGTAGCGGAAATAAAAGAAACAATGAATGCTAACACTAAATCTTTACGTGGTTTGAAGATTGCTTTTTCCTACTCCACGGTGTGTTCTTGAGGTGGACGAACCCATGATCCTTTGGTGGATCAATCCATGACAATCTCCGGCTAGAACTTTCTCCTTCTCGATGGAGAAGAACTTATCACAATATTGTGTTCCTCTTTACAAGTTGAGAGTTAGGGTTAGGATGAAGAGATGAGCATTTGGGAGCTTGAGCACTTGAGTAAGAAGAGATTTTTACAATGAACACAGCTAACCCTTCTCAAGTCTCAAACTCCTCTTTAAATAGAGGAGAGAGCTATTAATAAAACAGTTTAGCCCCGACACCAATCGACTGGTTCCAACCTCAGTCGACTGGTGCTTAGCCAATGACTAGCCAAACGATTATTTTTCGAACAGACTAGTCGACTGGTGCTCAGTCCAATCGACTGCTATATTTTGTTCGACCCAACAGAAAGATCAATTGACTGCCATCCAGACCAGTTGATTGATATCACTATTCTAAGCTCGCAGAAAGATCAGTCAACTGGTGTCCCTACCAGTCGACAGCTCCTTTTACACACTCACTCTCATCCTCTCCGGAGTCGCCCTTTGAAGTCCTCTTCCTTTGGCTCTCGTTCCTCGAATACATACAAGCCCACGTCTTGTTTCTATGTCATCCTTCGCATATGCCTTAAAGTCTGCTTCCCTTGACTCCACTTCGTTACTCCTTGTTCGGTGATCCCTCAGATGCACCATCCTTCACTGACTCAAGGACCCGAGCACTCAGGATGAGATCTACCATGTGTGTTCTACCATGTCCTACATGACTCAAACACACATCAAACCAATATGAAATTCTAACTTAATTTATTGGTACACACATCAAGACCCATGATCTATCCGATCAATCTTGGGTTGATTACACTAACAATCTCCACCTTTTTGATGTGTGGCAATATGTTTAAGTTAGATACAAAAATAGCAATTGAAAATTAGAGGCATAGCATACTAAGAAACATAAATATGCATCCTCCCTCTTAACCTTTGCCCTATCACATGATTTTCAACTTGAAGAAATAAAGATAAGTTAAGTTCTAACATAAACCCTTCAATTCTCCCCCTTTGACACCATCAAAAAGACTATACTAAACAAAGGCATCAAAGTAAACAGGATATACAATTTGTTTGAAAAAAAATTCAGCCAAAATTAGTAAATCAGAGTATCAGTCGACTGAGATAGTTATCAGTCAATTAGCCTCAACGAAACTCGAAGAGGTAGTAAAGATCAGTCGACTGGTGTCCCTGAGCTGAATTTTAAAAATGTATAAAAAATTCTAGAAAATTCAAAAAATCACGAGATTTTTGCAAACATATTTCTTGAACTATTCGTCAATATGAAAAAATAAGTTTGCATGAAAAATCAAAGTATTTTTGAATTCTTGACCAAAACTCAAAAACTTTAGAAACACTTAAGTGTGTATCAACTTTGAAATATAGTTTTGAAATCATATGTTTTTCAAATCAGTACATCAGCGAGTAAAACATAGAATTATTTTCAAAATATTTGAAATATCCAACTATGATCTATAGGCAAGATTTCTCTTAATTAAATATTTGCTTTCTCCATAGTTAGTTTATTATTATTAAAATGATACATCTAATAACTCATCAAAATGCTATAAGCACAAGTGAATTATTTGTATCATTCCAACATCTCATATGCATAAATAAAATCATGAATCAAGTCATTATGAGATATACTAAAGATAAACTTTACTTAGTTCATTTGATCATGAATATATTTAGGTTAAGTGCTCCCCCTTTAAGGTCTCAAGTCAACAATTTTCAAAATTTGAATTTAGTGTTCATGGTCGACTAACCCTAAATCCTTTAACCCTTGAGAATTGACTTTGGCACCCAATAGAGATTCATCCTAATTGGGTTAATCAAATATTCATTGGAGATCCATTTTCTATCTAGGGTCTTGATTTTTTGTTAACCTCTAGCAAGCAAGCAATGGTAGATTTTTTTTTCATTTTTTGGTTGACTATATCCTAGCCCAATTTACTTGAAGCTTGATCATTGGCTCCTAATAATCATATCTAGAGTGTTGGAGCCAACTTCAAATTTCCCAAGGGTCTTAGTAAGGTCATCTACCTTTTTCCTTAATTCCCTATTTTCCTCTTCTAAACATGAATCATTTAGGCTAAAAGAAGAGGCAGCATGTATGTCATTTTACATGGATTCTAATTTTTCTCTAAGCATGCAATACCAGTTTTCAAACATTTTATTTTCTTTTTAGCCTCGAATAAATCATCATTAGTGGTAGAAATTATTTTAGGGTAGATTGTATGCATCACTTATCGAGACATCCGAATCCGAAGTTGAGCCTCCCCCTTCACTTGAGCTCCCTTCATCTTCACTTGAACTTTTTTCTTCTTCAATTTTGGATGATGTGGAGGTTATATCTTCAATTCCCATGAAGGCAAAGTGGGACACATGATGTTCCTCCTCTTCCGATGATGATGAGTCATCCTATGTTGCCTTTAAGTTTTGGATTTTCTTCCCCTTTTCTTTTGCTTTCTTCTTTTCTTCCTTCTTCTTACCTTCCTATTTCTTCAAAAGAGGGCATTCATCTCTCATATGCCCTTCTCCTTGATAATTATAGCATATAATCTTTCTTGTCCTACTCTTTCTTCTTAAACTTTTCCTACCATGAGATTTATTAGTTGAAAAATGTTTAAAAACTTTTTCATTTTTCTTACCATGTATGCCTCATCACTATCCATGGATGCACTTGATTCTTCCAAATGAGATGATGAGGTCTTTTGCTTCTTACCTTTTCCCTTGTTTTCCACAAGGGAAACTCCTCTTGGTTTGTAAACTTCTTCATTCGCTCCTCCAATCCAAGTTTCATAGAGCTCCATGGTTGAGAAGAATTCATCTAATGAACTTTTCTCTAGATCCTTGGATATATAATATGAGCCCACCATTAAGCTCCAATTTATGGTTCTTGGAAAGGCATTGATGACTTTCATTAATATGTCTCGGTTGGAGAGTTGATCACCTACACTTGATGGTCCATTTAGAATTTCTTTAATTCTAGTATTTAAGTTAGATACCTTCTCCCCTTTAACAAACTTGATGTTGTTGAGTTGAGATTGGAGAAGGTCTCTCTTTGCCAACATTGCTTCCGATGTGCCCTCATAAAACTCTACTAGCTTATCCCATAAATCCTTGGCACATGTGTAACTCTCAATCCTTGTTACCTCTTGTTGGGGAAGCACACTTAGTAGATGATGCAAGACTTTTGAATTTGCTAGATAATCATCGCTTTGCTTCTTGCTCCATCTTATCTTTTCGAGTGACTTATTCTCTTGATCCCTAAACATCTTAAAACTGTTGGTGTAGGAAGCACCATATCGAACCTTGTTTTGATATTGGCAAAGGATTCAAAGTTAAGTGTTATTTGTGATCTAATAAAGTTACTCAAGTGTGCAGAAAGAAGTCCTAGCGAAGGGCTGCTAGGCACCTGGCGAAGGACTGCCAGGAAACAAAGACCTGGCGAAGGGCTGCTAGGCACCTAGCGAAGGACCGCCAGGATACAAAGCCCTAGAGAAGGAATGCTAGGCACCTGGCGAAGGACTGCCAGGATACAAAGCCCTAGCGAAAGAATGCTAGGCACTGAAACCCTAAGTCCCGGCGAAGGATAGCTGGGCACCTAGCGAAGGGCTACTAGGATACGAAGTCCTAGCGAAGGACTGCTAGGCACCGGGCGAGGGACAACTTGGTATCCAAGACCTAGCGAAGGACTGCTAGGCACCTAGCGAAGGGCTGCTAGGATACGAAGACCTAACGAAGGACTGCTAGGCACCGGGCGAAGGACAGCTTAGCATCCAAGACCTGGCGAAGGAACGCTAGGCAAAAGTCCAACCAGAGGAGCCGGTTGGCAATAGGTAAATTCTCCTGAGAGGAGTAGGTGAGGATGCGTTCCCCGTCGAGGGAATAGTAGGTGTCGGTTCGACCTAGGGCTCCATTTTGGAGACCCAAAGTCAGAACCAAGACAGCTAAAGCTGTATAAAACTAACATATTATTGCTCTATGTTATTTTGGACTAACCCTGGATGCAGGACCGAAGGAACGAGTGTCTGCAGCTCAGAGAGCCTCAAAGGAGTGAGGCAGAAGTTGAGTAGTAAATGCACTCCGGGCGCCCCCAAGGTGAATACAAAAAGAAGTGGAGTAAATGTACGCTTCGATAGCTCAAAGGCGGGGCGCCCCCGTGATCCCGGGCACCCCCATGCTCCCGGGGGCCCCGGATGGTTCGGGTGCCCCGAGCTCAAGCTAACGAAATGGATAAGAGGCAAGCCAGCGAGAAGCCAACGGATAAGAGTCAACCCGGGCGCCTCCAGCGACCCGGGCGCCCCCGTCAAAGTCTGATCCCGAGTTTGAAGGGATCAGAGCTGACCGAGAGGAGCTCGGATCAGATGACACGTGGGGGGGGGGGCACCCCCAACGTTCCGGGCGCCCCCAGGGGCTATAAAAAGGCCCTTGACCCCAAGGCTTCAAAATAACAATTCTTCCAACACATTCACGCTCTTCTGCTCCAGCGCTCTGTCCCAGAAACCTCCCGACTCGAGAAACAAGCGCCGACGACGTCCCTCTGTCTCGAAAATACGATCTACTCAGGACGTTGGTAACTAAGAGCAGCTTTCGTTTAGTTTACTGTACTAATCTTGTAATCTATTTCTGTAAACTTTTTGCGCATATAGAATTGCCCGCAGTAAATGATCAACGACTGTGGGCCTTGGAGTAGGAGCCGACCGCGACTCCGATCCAAGTAAAATCTTGGTGTTCGCGTGTGTTTTACTTTAATTATTTCCGCTGCTAATTCTCTTTTACGAATCCGAACGTTTTACGATATTCACCCCCCTCTATCGTTTCTCTCGATCCAACAAGTGGTATCAGAGCGGGGAAGCTCAAATTTGGTGCAACCACCAGTTTGAGAATTTTTCGAATTTATGAATTTTTTTCATTTCTTTTTCGTTAATCGAGGTTGGTGCAACACCACTCGATCTTTTTTTTTAATAAATAATATCTGTAGGTGCCTTTTTCAATTTTGAATTTTTATTTTCTCACCATAAGTCAAAATTGATAAAACGAATAATTTTTGAAAATTTGGCATAAACTTTTTTATTATTATTTTAATATTTTTCTCGAAATTTGTGCTAAACAAACTTTTTCCCAAACAGTAAATTCTTACCTTTTCATCATTAATCCGAATTGATAAAGTCAACATTTTCAAAAATTTGTCATTAATTTTTTTATTATTTTACCTCGAAATTCGTGAAAATACTTTTATTGAGCTAGTTTTTTTCTTTCCCGCACTGCTAATCTAAGACCAAGTCTTGGTACATTTTTAGGGTTTCTTTTGTGTATAAGGTATAAACTAAATGGCCAACCAAAAGTGGAATAGTGTCCGTCCACCCCTATTATGTGGCGAGAACTTCAGAACCTGGAAGGGTCTAATGGAATCCCACCTAAAGACCCATCTGAATTTGTGGATAATGATCCAAACAGGGTTTTCAGTACCTACAGAAGATGGAAATTCGATCGCCTGGGATAAACTGGATGAACCAACTTTGAGGAAGATTGAGGCAGATGCAAAGGCGACTGCAATCCTATAATGTGGTCTGACCAAAGAAGAACTGAAGTGGGTTGGATCCTTCAACTGTGCCAAAGAGATGTGGGAAAAGCTGATCAATCTACACGAAGAGAGCTCCGATATTGAGATCATAGAAGGTGTTATGTCAGACTTATCGAAGGTTTCGGACGACAAAGGAAAAGATCAGGCAAGTTATCTTGCATTCTCGGCTCATGCACAAGTAGCTAAAACAGACTCGACACCAGACGTCGAAATCGAACCAGAGTCAGACGACGAGTTTTCTGGGACAAAATCGGTAACGAATTTTGAATTAGTTTCTGAATTAAAGTTAAATAATCAAGCTGATACTGCAATGGTCGAGGAAGGTATAATTTTCATTGCAGGGAATACTCCAAGAGAATTGCAAAAGAGGCCTCAACCAGTACCTGAGTCCAACTCAGACTCAGAATTTGACGACGAAGAAGGAGATCCTTGGAAACTGGTCTGGTTGGCTCGCGACCACTACAAAATACTGAAGAAACAATCAAGCACAAGAAAGATGGCTAAAATCAAGGGGAGACTTCCAAAAAGAAATCTAAAGGTAAATTTACAGTATTTGAAAATCCATTATTTACCTTGAATAATATAATTGAACCTTATAAATTAGTTAAAGCAAACACTAATAAATTGGAACTAGAAGATGAAATATTGAAACATAAGGTCAAAATGCTAGAAAGTCTAATTCACAATCTTGCTAATACTAACAAACCAGAATATCATTTCAATTATGATATAACTTAGATCATTTTTGTCTTGTTTAATTTAATTGAGTGTTGCTTTTTATTTTATTTTTTTTTAATTAGGATTGATTAGTTTAAGAATTAAAACGATTAACTGAAATTTGAACAACATAGTATTGGGTGGAGGTGAGATGATAGTACGTTAGGGAAGCCTTTTCTAATAAGGTCAAGTATACACTACTTGGTCTCTTTAGACTGGTGAAACTAGCCGAAGCTACCGATCCAAGACCTAAACTAGTTAGACCAGAATTTACCAAAAAGTAATTTTGAAGATGAAATTTCACTAAAAGGCTTTGTCTAGGAAAGGGTTGATGATCCAATAAGGCTATGACCAAAGAAGGCCTTGTGCCCCGCCATGACCTGGAAGCCAATTTTTGAAATTTAAATTCAATTTACTCTTTGTTAAATTCGAATCTAACACAAATTTTCAATTAATCTTAGATTCAAATATTCTTTTTCAAAATAAATTCAAAACTAATTGTTTTCAAAAATTAATTTAACATTTTAAAATTAACCATGTTTTTTTCAAAGTTAAAATTTTCATTTTTGTTAATGCATCTCACAAAACAGATAAGGATACCTTGTTTTGTCACTTAGAAATGGGTGAGATGCCTAGGACCTAAAAGTTGAGTCCAACCCAACCAACTAAATCAAAATCAAATCTTAATTAAATCAATTAAATTCAATCAAATCTTAATGAAATCAATTAAATTCAATCAAATCTTAATGAAATCAATTAAATTCAATCAAATCTTAATTAAATCAATTAAATTCAATCAAATCTTAATAAAATCAATTAAATTCAATTAAATCTTAATTAAATTAATTAAATTCAATTAAATCTTAATTAAATTAATTAAATTCAATTAAATCTTAATGAAATCAATTAAATTCAATTAAATCTTAATTAATTCAATTAAACCTTAATTTTAATCAAATTCAAAATAATTCAATTAAATCAAATTCAGATCAATTCAATTAAATCAAATTTAACCTTTTAACTAAGAGTTAATGTTTCAAATCATCGTAATTAAAATCAAGTTTTTTTTCACTAACCTGAAATTTATTTCTTAACATTTATTTCTTTCCTTTACCATTATACAAATATTTCTTTCAAACAATCAATTTATTCTTGAAAAATAAGTATGGCAAAAAGTCACCTTGGGGATTACTTAGGATATTTTTTCTTGCAGTCCGGGCTTAGATATTTATATTTTTTTTGGGCTTAACAAAAAAAAACTTCTATTTTTTTTGAAATCACTTTTCCTTTTCAGTTCTCTATATTCACTTTTTCAAATAGGAGAATGAAATTATGTTTCAAATCATTAAAACAAAATACTTTTTTAAACTTAGTTTTCTTCTCTTTTTGTTTGAATCAAACCCTAAGACTCATAGGAGAATTAACTTGTGGTCAACAAGCCTCCCAGGACTGTGTCAGGTTTAGGGGGAGTCAAATTAAAAGAAGAAGTTTAAAAATACTATGTTTTCAAACTATCACTCATGTCTTTCAAATACTCATTTTTTTCAAAATGTTAATACTTCAAAATTCATTTTAAGAATTGTGCTTAATTCTCTTTTGATTTTGACAAACCCTAAAGACACAGAGGAATGTCCACTTCATGACCTACAAGGACTCCTAGGATGTGTCAAATTTATGGGGAGTCTAAATCTAAAAGAAATTAGTTCTAACAAGTATTCTCCTTGGCAATTATTTTTGAAATTATTAAATAATTCTTTTGATCTGAACTGAACCCTAAGAACTCAGAGGAAGAATACTTGTGGTCAACAAGCTTCCAAGGACTGTATCAAGTTTAGGGGGAGGTCAACTTAAAAGAGTTATCAAACATTTCTAAGTAATATGTTTCCATACACTATATTTTTCAAAATTGTCTCGAAAACATAAGTAATTTATCATACAAAATATTATTATTTTGTTTTTGTGGCTTATAAAATCATTTTTTTATACCTTTTGAAATACTATTTGCTTGAGTCTTGAGAATTTCCAGGACACTTAGGACAATGTCCTTGCAGCTAACAAGGTTTCCTAGGATTGTATCAGACTGGAAAAGAAACCAAAGCAAGTAAAGTATTATGTGTTAAAAATAATAGTTTTGTAAGTACTTTCAAAAGATAATCAAATATGTTAAAAATACTTATATCTTCAAAAATGCATAATATCTTTCAAAAAGTACAGCTATTTTTCAAAATATAATGTTTCCAAAAGTACAAATATTTTTCAAGACAATAGTGTTCTAAGTGCGTGAATTTTCTAAAAGACTTGCCTACAAATACAAAAAAATTTTTAATACCTTTCAAAATAGAGTTTTGTTGGTGCAATTTAAAACTTTTTGCTATGCTTTCAAAAATTATGCTAAGTATTTTTATATTTTCAAGACTCATAAGCTTTGATACACAAATTTTAAAATTTCATTCAAAATATATTTTGATATATGGTCGAGGGGGAGAGTAGAAAAAGTGAAACTAAATTCTTCCTTAAACTTTTCCCCCTTTTCAATGAAAGTTTACCTTAGAAATGGTCTAAAACATAAAGAGAAGAGTTTTTCATTAAGGCGGAGAGAAAGAAAGAGAAAAAGAGATTTTTTTAAAAAGTAAAGCAAAAATTTCTAAATGTGTCAAATATTTTTGTGGAATTTTCCTTAGTAAACATGATTTATCTGAGCAAAACGTTTTGAAAATTTTAGCAATTGTTTCTAAGTAAAGTTTTTTTGAAAAAAAAACACTTAAAAATTTCTTAAAGATTTTGTTTTTCAAAATGCACAAAGTGTTTCCAAGCAAATTTTTCAAGTGTGCAAATTTTTTTTGGTAAACAAATTTTTTCCCAATTCTCAAAGTTGAATCTTTTTAAGGGAAATGTGGCTTCAAAATTTTGCCTAAGTAAACTTTTAGTAAAATTCTTTTTGCAAAGCCTTGTAAGTAAAAGTTTTTTAACCAAATTTAGGATTGCAAAACTTTTCTAAGTGTAAAAAGTTTTTTTAGAAACCTTGCTCGCCCATTATGTTTTTGATATATGTCAATGGGGGAGGAAGGGTGAAAGTATTTTATAACACAAGTATTCAGGGTTTTAGGGGGAGTATGAGAAATAAAAGATTTTTTTTTAAATCTTACCTTATGTTCTTAACTGTTATAAAGTTCTTACTTAACGTTGAATTGTGTATAATTGCTATACTTCCTTTTTACCTTATGTTCTTAACTGTTTTACTTAACTTTGAATTGTGTTGCCATAAATCAAAAAGGGGGAGATTGTTGGTGCAGGAAGCACCATATCGAACTTTGTTTTAATATTGGCAAAGGATTCAAAGTTAAGTGTTATTTGTGATCTAATAAAGTTATTCAAGTGTGCAGAAAGAAGTCCTAGCGAAGGGCTGCTAGGCACCTGGCGAAGGACTGCCAGGAAACAAAGACCTGGCGAAGGGCTGCTAGGCACCTGGTGAAGGACCGCCAGGATACAAAGCCCTAGAGAAGGAATGCTAGGCACCTGGCGAAGGACTGCCAGGATACAAAGCCCTAGCGAAAGAATGCTAGGCACTGAAATCCTAAGTCCCGGCGAAGGATAGCTGGGCACCTAGCGAAGGGCAACTAGGATTCAAAATCCTAGCGAAGGACTGCTAGGCACCAGGCGACGGACAGCTTGGTATCCAAGACCTAGCGAAGGACTGCTAGGCACCTAGCGAAGGGCTGCTAGGATACGAAGACCTAGTGAAGGACTGCTAGGCACCGGGCGAAGGACAGCTTGGCATCCAAGACCTGGCGAAGGAACGCTAGGCAAAAGTCCAACCGGAGGAGCCGGTTGGCAACAGGTAAATTCTCCTGAGAGGAGTAGGTGAGGACGCGTTCCCCGTCGAGGGAACAGTAGGCGTCGGTTCGACCTAGGGCTCCATTTTGGAGACCCAAAGTCAGAACCAAGACAGCTAAGGTTGTATAAAACTAACATATTATTGCTCTATGTTATTTTGGACTAACCCTAGATGCAGGACCGAAGGAACGAGTGTCTGCAGCTCAGAGAGCCTCAAAGGAGTGAGGCAGAAGCTGAGTAGGGCGCCCGGAGTGTCCAGGGCGCCCCCAAGGTGAATACAAAAAGAAGTGGAGTAAATGTACTCTTCGACAGCTCAAAGGTGGGGCGCCCTTGTGATCTCGGGCGCCCCATGCTCCCGGGCGCCCCGGATGGTCCGGGCGCCCCGAGCTCAAGCTAACGAAACGGATAAGAGGCAAGCCAGCGAGAAGCCAACGAATAATAGTCAACTCGGGCGCCCCCAGCGACCCGGGCGCCCCCGTCAAAGTCTGATCCTGAGTTTGAAAGGATCAGAGATGACCGAGAGGAGCTCATATCAGATGACACGTGGGGGGGGGTGGGGCGCCCCCAACGTTCCGGGCGCCCCAGGGGCTATAAAAAGGTCCTCGACCCCAAGGCTTCAGAATAACAATTCTTCCAACACATTCACGCTCTTCTGCTCCAGCGCTCTGTCCCGGAAACCTCCCAACTCGAGATACAAGCGCCAACGACGTCCCTCTGCCTCGAAAATACGATCTACTCAGGACGTCGGTAACTAAGAGTGGCTTTCGTTTAGTTTACTATACTAATCTTGTAATCTATTTCTGTAAACTTTTTGCGCATATAGAATTGTCCACAGTAAATGGTCAACGACCGTTGGCCTTGGAGTAGGACCCGACCGCGACTCCGAACCAAGTAAAATCTTGGTGTTCGCGTGTGTTTTACTTTAATTATTTCCACTGCTAATTCTCTTTTACGAATCTGAACGTTTTACGATATTCACCCCCTCCTCTATCGTTTCTCTCGATCCAACAAAAACTATTTTCCATAATTAACATTATATCAAAATCGATATCGAAGAATACCTCCATCATTTTCTTCCACTAAGAGAATTCTCCTTCAAATTTTGGTGGTTAGATCTGCGAGCCACCATTTTGATGAGAATTTGATCTTCTCGGTTGTTAGTCCATTGAAGGGCAACTTTGCTCTGATACCACTTGTAGTGTGATAGATGTCGGCTAGAGGGGGTGAATAGATCGATTTCCTCAATTCATATTTCTTCCTACAAAGTTAGTACGCATAGCGAAGTGAAAGAAATAATGAAATCAATACTAACACTAAATCTTTACGTGGTTCGGAGATTGCTTGCTCCTACTCCACGGCATGTCCTTGTGGTGGACGAACCCTTGATCTTTTGGTGGATCAATCCTCAGCAATCTCCGGCTAGAACTTTCTCCTTCTCGGTGGAGAACAACCTCTCACAATGTTCTCTTCCTCTTTACAAGTTGAGAGTTAGGGTTAGGAGGAAGAGATGAGCTTTTAGGAGCTTAAGCACTTGACTAGAAGGGTTCTTACAATGAACACAGCTAACCCTTCTCAAGTCTCAAGCTCCTCTTTAAATAGAGGAGAGAATTCTAACAAAATAGTTCAGCCCCAACACCAGTCGACTGGCTCCAACCCCAGTTGACTGGTGCTTAGCTAACGACTATTTTTCGAACAGACTAGTCGATTGGAGCTCAATCCAGTCGACTGCTACATTACGTTTGACCCAACAGAAAGATCAATAGACTGTCATCCAGACCTGTCGACTGATATCGCTGTTTTAAGCTCACAGAAAGATTAGTCGACTAGTGTCCCTACCAGTCGACTGCTCCTTTTACATACTCACTCTCATCCTCTCTGGAGTCGCGCTTTGAAACCCTCTTCTTTGGCTCTCATCCCTGGGATGCATACGAACCCACGGCTCATCTCCATATCATCCTTCGTGTATGCCTTGAAGTTCGCTTCCCTTGGCTCCACTCCGTTGCTCCTTGTCCGGCGATCCTTCGGATGCACCATCCTTCACCGACTCAAGGACCCAAGCACTCAGGATGAGATCTCCCATGTGTGTTCCACCAAGTCCTGCATGACTTAAACACACATCAAACCAATATAAAATCCTAATTTAAACTTATTGACATACACATCAAAATCCATGATCTATCCGATCAAACTTGGGTCAATTGCACCAACAGGACACAGTCTAATGCATCATGTTCAATGGTGTATTTTGTAGAATGTATTGTGTAAACATAAGATTCATAGCCTCTAGGTCCTCCCATTTGTCGGCTAAGTTATCAAGCTTATGTTGAAACTTGTTACTAGCGACTATATTTTTCTGTCAAGGTATAAGGGTTCTCAAGAAATGAGTTGATTAGTGTGTAATCGGAGGAGGTAGCTATTTCTTCTATGTCTTCTATAGAAACTATAGAGTAGATAGAAGAAGTATCTGATACATCCTCTTGTATTGCTATCAAGTTCAGGTTAGTGCAAGAGACCAATTTAGATTCTCTAATATATAAGTTTTCCCTATTTGGGCATGCAGAAGATAAATGCTCTGGTTCATTATAAGCGAAACAAGTTATAGTATTGGCATACATTTTCTTTGGTTTAAATTTTCTCACATATTTGGTCTGGTTTAGATATGACTTCTTTTCTTTGCTTTTTCTCAGGTAGTAACCTTTTTTGGGTTTTATTTTGGGACTTGGCTATATAGCAGCTGGGTTGCTAGGCCTTCTTCTTTGTTTATGTCTTTGTTGGTTTAATCTATATTGTTGTGGAGTATATATTTGACTATAAAAGTCATATTGTTGGTTTTTAAGTTGTTTCTATATTTGGATATAAGTACATTTTTCTTTAAGTATTGAGATGATATGTTGAATTCTAACCCCTATACATATTGGGGTGCAACTTTTATGTTTGTCCAAGTCTTGTGAATTTCATTGCCTAAGTCTCTTGGTAATTTACTAAATAGTTTTTCGCCTAATTCGATTATAATAATTCTCAAAGACCACTGTAAGTGCTAGAAAATCATTGCAAAAATGTTTGATCTAGTTTCAACTGAATAGTTGAAGCTGTTCTAAGTCTCTCATTGCTTCTCTTTGCCTTATGTCTAGTCCTGTATTGTCATGTTTGGCAGTTAAAAGTCTATGAATGGTATAACAAAAGTTTAGTATATTGTTACCTTGAGCTGCTATGTGAGCTATTTCCTTTAGGAATTTTGCTTTGTAAGCTTCCCAGGTGGCTCTAGCTACATCTCCTAAATAATTTTCTCCTATATGTATCATAGCTTCACCTATTTCTATATTGAGCTCATGTCAGCTTGATATTCCCTTCTAACAGAGATAATCCATTGTTCTAAATATGTGTCATACAGTTGGGATCATGGCACTCAGCAATGTTTAAAATTATTGAATTTTTACCAAAATAAGTAATCTCAGGTGGACGTTTTTTCCTATGGTTCAGAGTAATGGGTTATTATTGGTGTATGGATTTAATGGCTTCCTTGGTGGATGACCTTGTCCATAATCTGTAGTTCTCATAGAGCTTTCACGGTATTGGATCATAGATGGTCCGACGTGGCGGATGTAGATTCTGCTGGGCTCATAAGTTTAATTCTTTCTATTATTTTCTAGCAAGTATATTATTTTCGTCATCAAAGTATAATTCCCAATCCTTTTCAAGTTTATGTTGTTTCTTTACAATTCTTCAAGTTCAGTTAAGTCATTTGGGGTCAGATACTTTGCCATTTTTGAGGGCATATGTAAGAATTCATCTAAATCATCAAAAAAAACCCATGTTGTGGTTCTTGTTATAACATAAAGTTCCAGTTATTTGTCTAGTATAAAGTTGAAGGTGTGTTTTGCTGGATGATGTTAAAATTAACATCTTCAATATTTATTAGGTTAAAATTATCTTCCTCTTAATTGTCCTTATTTTGTGAGATAGAAGGTTTATAGATGTTAAATCTTACTGTGAGGTCTCCATTCCTATCTTTGTACATTATTGATTGTGTTAGTTGTAAAGTTTGAGGTGGTATATCTAAGGTTATGTTCCATTCTAATCCTACTAAAGTCTCAGAGGAAAATTCCCTTGGTTTTAGAAAATAGATTTCTCTTAAAGTAAGAGTTTCAATATCATTCATTAGTACTATAAAGTTGTTATTAATCTGGGTCATTGATTTTCTTAAGAAAATAATATCAATTTGTATATTATCTTTCTTAAAGTCTCTATAACATTTTTCCTTGATTATAATTTTAATTTGTTTAACAAAGTCTTAGATTGTCATATTAAAATTTGGGCAAAAGTAAGTAATCCCTATATTATTGTTCATGTCAACTCCAATAAGGCCGATAATTACCTTTTCTTTGTCTGCAAATCTAGAGAAGTACTTAAAGATATTAAATATAAATGAACAAGCTAAACTTTGAAAATACATATTTTGAAAAGCCTTAGAATTCTTTAAACACTTTTCAAGGAATTCTGTTAATGCTCAGGAAAAACCCCATGTAAGAGTTTGTATTTACCAAACCATGAATTTTCTTATTCCTTAGCATATCAAGAATTGATTCAAGATGATTTTTTTCCAAATGACGTAAGTAGCTTGGACTTAGACATACCATAAGATTTACTCTTTCCTACATATCTGCTACGGTTAATAAGCACACAGTCTAATCTAGACGCTCGAATCTCCAGATTAGAAAAATTAGAAATTATAGGAGATAATACCACAAAATATTGGGAATATGATAAAACATATTGCCAATTAACAATAATCAATCAAGATCTTACTTTAAAAGCCCAGGACTTAAAGTACACTAACTGGGAAATCGAAAAATGCACAATGCACATCAAACAACTATTAGCCCTAGGAGCAATTCAACGCTCAACCTCTAGGCATCGAAGTCCATCTTTATTGTAAACAAAGGATCAAATAGAAAAGAGGATAATCCAGGATGGTTTTCAACTACAAAAGATTAAATGATAACTGTCAGAAAGATGNAATCTAGACGCTCGAATCTCCTGATTAGAAAAATTAGAAATTATAGGAGATAATCCCACAAAATAGGATAATCCAGGATGGTATTCAACTACAAAAGATTAAATGATAACTGTCAGGAAGATGGATATAAAATCCGTGATAAAGTCCAACTACTTAATAAAATTCAGGACTCCAAATGGTACTCAAAATTTGATATGAAATCTGGGTTCTGGCAAGTGAAGATGCATCTAGATTCTGTTGAATGGACTGCTTTTTCTTGTCTGGAAGGTAATTTTGAATGGTTAGTCATGTCATTTGGTTTAAAAGTAGCACCATAAATTTTCCACAAAAAAATGGACAATATTTTTTGAAACTTACCTAACTGTACTTGTGTCTATATTAATGATATCCTTGTTTTTCCAAAACAAAGGCAAAATACTATGCACATCTACATCTGGTATTTAACTTATTTGAGACACATGGGTTAATAATCTCTAGAAGTAAAATGAAGTTTACGGTTAAACATATCAACTATTTAGGAGCTGAAATTGGACAAGGAATAATCTCCCTACAACCTCATATTACGTCCAAAATATTTAATTTTCCCGACAAAATGGAAGACACAAAAATCTAAGATCCTTTCTAGGAGTTCTCAACTATTCAAGACAATACCTAAAAGATATAGGAAAGATTAGTGGACTCTTATACAACAAGATCTTAGTAACAGGACAAAGATACTTTAACCAACAAGATCTAGACTTAGTAAGATAGATTAAAGAGATGGTAGCAAAATTTCAGTCTTAAGACTACCCCTAGATATTGACTGCTTAATTCTAGAATCTGACAGTTGTGAGACTAGATGAGGAGGAGTTCTTTATAGGAAACCATCTAAATATGATCTACCGAGGCTATTTGTCGATATGCTTCTGGCCAATATAAAGAAAAAGACTGTTTAATTTCCCTTGACTATGAAATTTTGACAATAATTTATTATTTAGATGCTTTTAGAATTTTTATTTGTAACAAATAAGAAATCACAGTCCGAACAGATTGCGAAGCTATAGTCAAGTATAGCTAGTAGACAAAAGGGCTAAGCAAAGGCCTTAGTATAAAAAGATGGTTAAAATTCACAGATACAATTATAAATAAAGGATTAACTATTCATTGGGAAAATATTAAAGAATGTAATAATTCCTTGGCAGATACACTTTCTAGACTTTTACATTAACTTCATAAGTGTGGTAGGCATCAACATGGACAAACAAAAGAAAGTAAAGACATTCACCATGAGAACCATATGGTTTGGCAACCAAGAACCTCAACAGTTCATTCATTATGAGGAACAATTTTACTTTACAACAAGAGAAATGCTTGATCACATCCAAACTTATTTACTTGACAACATCTAGAATATTCCAACTATTCCTGGAAGTTCCAATTATAAGATAGTCATTATCAATGCTCTGGCCAATTACTTCCAAACAACTATACAAAGGCCCGTAGGAAAGAAATTCTCTTGTTACGTGGTATTCTCTGGCACACAAGCAGAAGTCTATTATGATGGGAGGAAGTCACTATTGCTATACAGGAATGTGAGCATCCTTCATTCAAAGGGTTCTATTCTCTAGAAAATGCCTTCAATGCAGTAAGAATAGTAATTGGATCAAACGTTTTTATTATTACATTGCTTAAAACTGGTGAAAAGACACCTATGGAACTAGAAGAACTAGAAGAAGGAAACAAAACATATGCTCAGGTGCTCAAAACCATGCCAGCTCCAAAGACTTTACCTAATATTCATAGACCAAAATATCTAACTTTAGTACAATTAAGAGCCAGATCAGAAACCATGGTAGCACAACAAAATTCAGAAGCAACTCTGTTAGGACTTTCGAATATTATTCCAAAAGACATTTCTATCTATGTAAGGTGTTTGGCAGAAGGATCTACTTTTCAAGTCTTTGCTGAATTATGTGAAGCCCTAAAACTTTTGCATCAAAATATACCAAAAGGAATGATAATCCAGTATGAAGCAGAATTCGGCCCTAAGCTAAAGTGCCAAAATAGAAACAAAATTTGTGAAACTGCTAAAAAATATGGTTGTCAATGTCAACTCATATATTCCTTCCAGAGAGTCAATATCACCATTAATACTTATGAACCTCTAACCATCAAAGAAAGGGAAATTACGTCATTTCTTCTAATGGACTATGGATTACTAGGCAAATTATGGGTATATGACTCTGATTCCATCATAAACATCCCAAAGAAACTTAGACAGATCACTTCTTCAATTTTTGAAGAGGAAAAAACATATGTTATCTGCACAATTAACAACTCTCCTCTAGAATGGGTAAATTTAAAAATGGAACCTGTCAGATATTTAATCAGAATAGATGTTAATGACCTTCCTGGAAAACAACTAGAATTTGAACACTACCCTTTTGATTTTGATCCTGATTGTGATGCCTTTTCCTCCCTAATGGACCAACTTAAACATTGCCGAGGCTCTCTCCAAGGGTCTAATTGGACTTGGGATAGGCTAGAAGACCCTAATGAATATTTCTTAGTAGGTGAAACATATACTGAAAAGATCTATTGACCCAGGGACATGGGTACAAGGTTCTTCCCTTTTGCCTTCACAACACATCATACAACTTTATTGGAGTATTATCAAAAGAAAATAAAATGATGGACCCGCAAAGCAAGAGCCACCTCTATCCTTTCAGCCTGATCCTATCGAGCAGCATTGGCTAGGAGTCATGTCACGCCCCCAGAGGCACATGCTTCCTCGAAAATTGGGCAGCATCTCCCCTGTACGGCGGACAATATGGGACAATAATACATACTATCTCACCATATTAGCTTAGCCACATGCGGCTAGCATAGCCACATGCGGCTAGCATCACATATATAGAAGTAAACACAACCACGCAGTTTATATTAGAATAAAAGATAATGGGTGGCTCAGCCACCTTAAACATAAAAGAACTACAATTCAAAGAGAACACCAAAAGATTCTGATAACGACAAAACCTGATAATAAATAAAATGTAACTACAAGTACTGAAACAAACAACTAAATCGAATACCGAAAAATAACTCAACTCGACACTGGGGACCGGCAACTGAATCCTCTCCTAGCTCCAAGAAATACTTCTACCTGCTATCTGAAACAACAAAAAAGAAAGCAGGGGTGGTGAGTCCGAGCGGACTCTGCGGGTATATGAGTAGACAAATAAGCATGGCATAATAAGGATAAACAGAGTAGAGAAATCAACAGTGTACAGTCCA
The DNA here is from genome assembly GCA_024364735.1 of Boesenbergia rotunda. Taxonomy (NCBI): domain Eukaryota; kingdom Viridiplantae; phylum Streptophyta; class Magnoliopsida; order Zingiberales; family Zingiberaceae; genus Boesenbergia; species Boesenbergia rotunda. The sequence continues at coordinate 132,430 of JAGFNQ010007450.1, forward strand.
TAAGAATTATAGAATTTACCTAATCATGCATAACCAATATAATACGACATGGTATAAAACTGAATAATAACGATGCAATAACAATAAAGCCAAGATATACATGCATGTCAATCATGTGCAACAACTATAGCTCATATAAATGCAACAATCACAAGAAAATGCATAAACGAAATACGTATGCACATGATGCAATGACATGTGTCACCCCTGACGCCAGTCAAGCCGTCAACATATCCCATCCGTGTGACCGAGTGGGTAGGGTTGTGACAACTGTACCACTACAACAACAAATACCACAGAAGGTATGGTTGAGTGGACAGGATGCTGGGGAGTCCACACTCCAGACCCCGGTACATCGGGGGAGCTATCAACAGCTACAATATCCCTCGAAAACAACGGTGAGGGTGAGCCACCAACAGCTCATCCCTCTAAAAACAACGGTGAAGGTGTCACTGTTTGGCATAACAGGATAGATGGTCGCACTCTAATAACTACCACGATAACAAGTGGTTAAGTGAATCGAGCAACAATATGACTAACGACGGCTTAACCAAATGTAAGCCCAACAGTCGTTAGTATGCAACGTGCAAGTATGGTGCATGCTATACGATGCACGAACAACCGAAGAAACAACGATGCAATAAAATCCAACGAGTATACGATGCATCAATACAACCAACCAGAAATCGCAAACCAACGATTATGCACCTACACTACTAGGTAGGGTATTTCTAATGTCAAATAAACCTAATTGTGTTTAATGGACTTCTAAGTGCTCGCGTACAAACGACACCTTACAGAACAGAAAACCAATAGAGGACTGTACGGATACAAATTCAGAATACTCGAAGATCAACGAAGAGTAAGTCTCAACGTCGATGTTTAAATAACAAACGACAAAGAACAAGGTCAAGCAACCTATCAGACATAATATAGCCATGCTTTTAAGGTAAAGAAAACTACTCGAGTACAAAGGAGAAGTACCCGCCTTTTATTGAAGTTTGTAAACGAGAACCTTCCACAATTAACTGAACGAGTCCGAATCAAGGTCCTGTGTCAAGGACTAGATTTAAGCTATTTATACAATTAAATAAATTAGCTAAATAAAATACTAAACCTGATTATGATATATATCCTAATTACAACATGTACTTAATCAAATCATCAACAACAGGAAGTTCCTTCCTAACATAATTATCACCATCAAGTTATTGGGTTAATTCCCGAATTAACCCAACAAACTACCACTCATTTAAACCTAATTCTTTTACTACTTGATCTGATTAAAACTACACCAATTCCAAACAGATAACTCTATCAAAGTTTACCATTAAAGCATCCAAACTGAGCACTATTAATTTAGCATCAATTCATCTATATTTATAGATAAACTTTCAAAATTGAAACTCACGATAGAGAAAACAACATTAAGGAACTTATCTAAATACTAATTCGAACATAGGATCAAAGGAAACAACTATGCAGACCTTTCTCTAGGAAACCCATGGCATCAACATGAACCCAAACAGGCCTACATCTGAGCAAGCAATAATCTACCGAATAGGAACAATTTCTAAACCACAAATCGCTGCCCAACTCACACCAACTCGCAACATAAATGATTGGTGAATGAATTCTACCAAAACAACCCTATTCCATAGTAAAACCTAACTGAGGCTTACCAAAACAGAAATCGGCTGGCTGTAATCGTGTGGAGAAAGAAGAGGGCGATCGGCTAGGGCTTGCTCACGCGAGAAGACTCAGCGGTGCGGCTGGCTTCGAGGGTGGCGACGTCTCCTTCGTGTGCACCGAAGAAGAAGAAGGAGAAGGAGAAGCTAGGGCTTGCAGCTGTGGCTGCCTTGTTAGTGCGCGCTGCTCGGAAGAAGACAAAAGACGAGGAGGAGATGGAAGAATAGAGGGCGGCGGCGGCGGCGGCGGCCCTCGCTGCGGAATCGACGTCGGGCGTCGGGGAGAAACCGCAAGGGACTGGGAGAAAACTGATCACGGGGAAAGTAACTTAGGGTTTTTATTAAGATTTTGTCTTTTTGCAAATAAGCCCTCCTACTTCTGTTAATTCCAATTAAGTCCCTACTTTTCGAATTTTTCCTTTTCAACCCTTAAAAATTCAGTATACAGTCCTCTATTGGTTTTCTGTTCTGTAAGGTGCCGTTTGTACGCGAGCACTTAGAAGTCCATTAAACACAATTAGGTTTATTTGATATTAGAAATACCCTACCTAGTAGTGTAGGTGCATAATCGTTGGTTTGCGATTTTTGGTTGGTTGTATTGATGCATCGTATACTCGTTGGATTTTATTGCATCGTTGTTTCTTCGGTTGTTCGTGCATCGTATAGCATGCATCATACTTGCACGTTGCATACTAACGACTGTTGGGGTTATATTTGGTTAAGCCGTCGTTAGTCATATTGTTGCTCGATTCACTCAACCACTTGTTATCGTGGTAGTTATTAGAGTGCGAGCATCTGTCCTGTTATGCCAAACAGTGACACCCTCACCGTTGTTTTTAGAGGGATGAGTTGTTGGTGGCTCACCCTCACCGTTGTTTTCAAGGGATATTGTAGCTGTTGATAGCTCCCTCGATGTACCGGGGTCTGGAGTGTGGACTCCCCAGCATCCTGTCCACTCAACCACACCTTCTGTGGTATTTGTTGTTAGAGTGGTACAGTTGTCACAACCCTACCCACTCGGTCACACGGATGGGATGTGTTGACGGCTTGACTGGCGTCAGGGGTGACACATGTCATTGCATCATGTGCATACGTATTTCGTTTATGCATTTTCTTGTGATTGTTGCATTTATATGAGCTATAGTTGTTGCACATGATTGACATGCATGTATATCTTGGCTTTATTGTTATTGCATCGTTTTACACCTGTTTAGTTATTATTCAGTTTTATACCATGTCGTATTATATTGGTTATGCATGATTAGGTAAATTCTATAATTCTTATGGACTGTACACTGTTGATTTCTCTACTCTGTTTATCCTTATTACGCCATGCTTATTTGTCTACTCATATACCCGCAGAGTCCGCCCGGACTCACCACCCCTACTTTCTTTTTTGTTGTTTCAGATAGCAAGTAGAAGTATTTCTTGGATCCAGGAGAGGATTCAGTTGCCGGTCCCCAGTGTCGAGTTGAGTTATTTTTCGATATTCGGTTTAGTTGTTTGTTTTCAGTACTTATAGTTGCATTTTATTTATTATCGGGTTTTGTCGTTATCAGAGTCTTTTGGTGTTCTCTTTGAATTGTAGTTCTTTTATGTTTAAGGTGGCTGAGCCACCCATTATCCTTTTTTTTATTGTAACGACACGGTCTCTCAACCCATTTGGCGGCCAAATCAACATTTGGTGGCCCAACTATGTCATCGACCAACAACCGATGCCGACGACCAACAACCGTGTCGTTACTCACTAGGACTTCCCACCCCTGGCCAGTGGATTTTTACCTTTTTCAGGATTCGAACTCTAGACCTCCAAGATAAGTACTAGAGTTTATGAATCCTGATACCAATTGAGCTACAGCTCAATTGGTATCAGGATTCATAAACTCTAGTACTTATCCTGGAGGTCTAGAGTTCGAATCCTGAGAAAGGCAAAAATCCACTGGCCAGGGGTGGGAAGTCCTAGTGAATAACGACACGGTTGTTGGTCGTCGGCATCAGTTGTTGGTCGACGACATAGTTGGGGCGCTAAATGTTGATTTGGCCGCCAGGTTGTTAGGCCGCCAAATGTTGATTTGGCCGCCAAATGGGTTGAGAGACCGTGTCGTTACAAGTCAACTACGCCATCAGCATGCCCAATTAATCCAGCCATCCAAGCCCAAGTAGCCAGCCAAGCCAGCCAACCGAGCAAGCTCAATTCCACGAAGCCCAAGGAACTAGTGCACCATCCCTAGATTTGGATTTCATAGTACAAAACCTCAAGAACATGATGGAATCCTGAGGGACCCACCACTTCCTGTCTCATTCCACTTTCTAGCTCCTTCTCACGATTCGTTCTTATCCTCCACATTTGTCCTGTTCCCCTTTCCAGCTCCTTTCCATGATTTGTTCTTATCCTCCCAACCAACTGTCTCTGTCTCGCCACCTTGCCTAGGCCCCTATGTCCTGAGGACTCCAATTTTTTCTCTTCTCTGTGAAGTAACTATACTTTTCTCTCCTATATAAACCCCTTCCAACCCCCTTAAAAAGCATGGGCATCCAACCTTCGCAAGTTTTTGTTCAAGCTCTAGCCCTCAAGTTCTGTAAGTCTTCCCTTTTCTCCATGCTTTGTCCATCACTATACCATATGTCCATAACCTCTGTTTGATAAGTCTGTACTAAATAAGTTTGTGTCCATTACATCGGTTTATTGGTTTGTATGATGGTTGTATCTTGTTCATAAGTTTGTATATATGATCAGGCTTTATGCTGTGTTGTATGTTGTTTCCTATTAATGTAGTAATAAATTCCTCTTCATCTTTTGTTTTTATGAACCTACTTTTCCTCTCTACACCTCAGTCCTTCTCTAAGTAACCACTAGGTGAACGGTAACTGTAAAGATTTCGCAAAACTCTAACCGGATAAGACCTGTGTGGGCTAGGGAAAAGTCTGGCAAAACTAAGCCATTCCTGAAAAAATCCAGGCAATGGTTCTATTGTGAATCCCTTTATAAGTGAGGCTCACTGGTAAAATGAGAAATCATAGGACAAGAAGAAAAAAAAATACTATTTTCTATTACTGTTCATGATTATTGTGCATAATTACTGTTCACGATGACTGTCCACACGATTACTGTTCACAATTATTGTTCACAATTACTGTTCAAAAAAGCAAAAATATTGGTATCACAATGAGGCTCTGCTGCAGAACCATGCGGACCGCCCTCGTGGCATGCCCGTGTAACCTATTTTTTTTCTTTTCGCTAAGACCTAATCTCTCTGCGTCATCCAATCTCCAGCGTAGCTCTCAAAGGTGATTCTCCTTTTGCTTTATCACTTCTCCAGTTGAACCCTTCCTCCTTCGCGAACCCCTAATCTCCTTCATCTCTTCTCCAGCCGAACCCCTCCTCCTTTGCGAACCCCTAACACCCTGTTTGGAAAGGGGTGGAATTGAATTCCTTCAGGAATTGGAATTCAATTCCACTGTTTGAAACTCATTTTCAGCTAGGAATTGATAAGGAATTGGAATTGAATTCCCTTTAAATCCTTCAAACAAATCAAACTAAAGAGGTCTGATTTGTGAAGGGAATTGTTCTGACAAATGAAAATTACTAAATAACCCTTATTTCTCACTCAGCGTCATTTTGGATGAAGGACAAAATGGTAAAAATTTAATAATTGAATTCAATTCTGATATATTCCAAATCAAGGAATTCAATTCAATTATGCTATTTACTAACTCATTTCAAACATGAGAATTGAATTTAATTCCTAATGGAATTCAATTCTTGATGGAATAAAATTCAATTCCTTTGCTTAAAAAGTTTCCAAACAGGGTGTAAACTCCTTCGCCTTTGTGAGCTTGCTTGTGCGAAGCTCCCTCCTTGTGATGAGCACTCCAAGCGGCTCTCCCTCTCCATGATGAGGAGAACGGGTAGCGGCTCTCCCTCTCCTTTGAGACAATCTAGGGTTTCCACCTCCTCGCGACGAACCCACCTCACTCCTTCGCGAGCTCACCGAGTACGCTCTCCCTCACCGCAATGAACTCTCCTGTTCATTTTTCCCTCGCCACCAAGATCTAGGGTTTCCCCTCCTTGCGACGAAACCGCCTTCACTATGTGCTCCCTCTCTCAACAAATCTCCTTTGCAAGTAAAAGCTCCTTTTTTAAATTTCTAGGCTTCTATTTTTTTGATCTGATTGTATGCTCTATGTTTAGGGTTTAATTTAGGGTTTTTGGATTTCTACCTTTCTAAAGTCATTTGCTGTTCTGTTCTATTAGATTCAATCATATACATAGCAGATTCAGTGTTCTTCAGTTATGTTGTTAGATTACTAAGAATATATTTTCTTCCAATATTTAGCAGATTCAAATTCTAGTAGGAAAGTGTCATGTTTACGGATCATAGAAAGTAGTCTGTTGTTCTATATGCTCAAGGTTTGCACACTAAAAATTAGAATAGAGCTTTGTGTGTGTTATATATGATCAGTATTGTTTTGTAGTGTTGTTCTATTCTATAGTTAGATGGTATGCTTCTATTTCTTAGTTCAAGGATGCTTCTATTCTTATTGTTAGATGGCATGCTTTTATTTCTTATTTAGCTATGATTGATGTGATGAGATAAAATTAAACGGTTAATAGCTTCTTTTGTAGTTAGAATATGGATAATATTTTGTTAAATGCTACTTCAATATTGTTTTTTAAAATTATTGGTGTTATTGTGGTAATTATGTATATTAAAAATTAGTAATTTTATTGGTGATCACTAAGAAATCAATTAATAATGTTAGTTTCATAACCCCTTTGTTTTTCAGATTGATTGTTTTTTTTAGGAAATTTACAAGACAACGTTTCCTTTTATCAAAGAATGGTAAGTCATTTCATTTTAAGCTGTAATATTTTGTTTATACAAAATTTTAAATGTTGTTTTTAATGTAGGGAAAAACATATGTTGTGTTTATTGGACATAATCCAGATTTTTATAAAACGTGAATAGAAGTATCAAGTCAAGTTACTGACTTTAAGGGCGTCATATATCAATCTTACAAAAGTAGAGAGGAAGAACAAAATTTTTTTCAAGCGCACTTAGAAAATTTGCACCATCTACGATTTCATCATGTGCAACTTCAACTTCAAGATCAAATTCAAATCAGAGAAAAAATTTTTGAAGTCTAAAAAAAAAGACTAAGTTGAAAGATACATTGAAAAAGATAGAGCAGCTCTTTGATTCTTTAAAAATTAATGATAATGATTAGGCATATTATGTTGTTTCAAGTTGCTGTTTGCGTTGAAATTAAAACATACATTTTATCTGAGTTCTAGTTGTGGTTTGAGTTTTTAGTTATTGTTTGAGTTTCAAGTGGTGTATTGAATTTTAAACATTTGTGTTATTTATTTTCAAGTGGTGTATTAAAATTTAAAACAATTGTGTTATCTAATAAATTGTGGTGTTTGACATTTATATATTATGTTTGTCCGTGGTGTATCTTTGCTACAACAACCACAGCCTTGTCAACCATACCAGTTGCTGGTCCATCAGTACTAAGTGAATTCGTGATTTATTAGCATGAAAGATTGACAGATTAAATAATAATGTTGCTTCATCTTTCTTTCCTCGAGTAGTCACATTTGCTAATAAATCTACTAACGTTGGAGACGGTAAACAGCTATACCTCAAGGATTATGACTTCTGGCACTTGCACTCGTACTTCTATTTCTACCACTGCATTGGAGCTGTTTCTTCGCAGCGGTCCTCTTTCCCTCTGCGTTACTGGTGTTACGTTTTCCTTCTAAATTGATGGCGAACTCATTCCTTCTAAATTGAAGTTTTATTCTGAGTCAAATTGCAAAGACAATGAGAAGATTGACACTACTATTATTCAATGTTTAAGATTAATGCTTGTTCTACTAGCAACAATTTGTTTTTCTTTCATAAGCCTTTCAATTTGTAATTATTTTTTTTTTGAAGATTCTTAGAATCATGTAAACTCTATTTCTATTTTTTTTTTTTTAAACCTTTTCCCCTCCATAGAATCTGTATGCTTCTTGCCATTCTACCTACACTCATCAGCAGTCGTCCAGATTGCTACTATTACGAGGGACATGCAGAAAAAAATAGAAGCATAACAGATTCAAAACATGTGAAATGATAACTAATGGATCCAAGACTACGAACTTCTTAAGAAAGAAATAGAACATGTGCTTTTATCTGTATGCTATTATACTGTAAGAATCAACAATAATCAATGGATCCAAAACCTGTGCAACAATAACCAATCGATCCAAAACATGTGACATGACATCAAACAGAACAATCAAAACCTCTGCAAGCCTCTAGCTTTCTCAAGAAGTTTATACAGAACAGTCAAGCCAAAGAAGTTTTTTGATTCTTTTACAACTATTTCTCCTCCCTAAACAATAATTCTCGGTGAGTGAAAGCTTCTCTAACGTTGGAGCAAAGAGAATAGACCTCATCGAAACTAAAGCCAAGACAACATCTTGCGACTCCGTGATTTTGGGTTCAACACGCATGAAACTAATGCAATCAACCACGATAGAAATGTTTAGCTTTAAACTTCCCCAAAAAAACATACTTTAAAAGGGGCAGGGATCTTCTGGTCCCAAAATCCCTGGTCCATCCCTGGTCCACACTAAAATTGCGATCGGATCACAATCCACTCAGACCCAACCCACTCAAGGATTGCCGCGTGTACATTTTTTTTTAAAAATGCACATGTGGCGCACACGAGTGGGTTGGGATACTATAGGAACGAATTTCTCTATATTATCAATATTCTATTCTACTTTCTCTTTATTGCAAAGATGTTGGACTAGATAGCAGATGAATTTGGGATGATTGATCTGATTTTATAAAAAAAATTCATCGGTCATTAGGATAAATTGGAAAGCATTCACGGTGGACGGTCTAGAAGCCCAGCGTCTCAGGGTTCGCGCCCGATTTGGAGAAAAAATTTCTATAAAATATGTTATAGTTAAGTATTAAATCGTGGATGTCTAAAATAATGATGTCCTACCGCTCCACCATAATCTCATAGGCCTTTTTATTGCGAGGAGGAGGAGGATGTTGACACGGCAGGGATACTTTTATTGCCACACCAACAGCTTCCTCTAGCACGAGGTAAGTTCCATCCTGTACATATGGGTACCATCCTAAACTCATAGTTATGTGTGCTTTAATGAGCGGGCGATGTTATTTTTTAAAAAAGTTATTTATTAATGTATATATATTTGATTATCAATGAATAAATTAGGACAATATTCTTACAATATCATTGAACTTGGGGGCAGCAAAATAAACCTCGTATTATGAGAGGTCACTTGCAGCCAAAGTAAATTTTGAAGCAAGACCACCGCTGTTGTTTGTTTTTTTTAATAATCAGTAAATGAATTAAATGTTAATAAATTTGATGTTTTTTCATTTAATAGAGATCAATTAAATAAATGAATTTAAATATATATATTTAACTTTATGAATATATTCATGAATAATATTCACTAATACAATTTTAATTAATATGTTAAATAAATAAATAAATTTATATTATTAAATTCAATAATCGATCAAATAAATTTAAAATATAAAAATTTTATACCATCAAACAAATTTTAATTTAAAATCCTATAACATCTAAACTAATCGAACTGAAATTAAATTTAAATAAAATTTAAACTTATAAAAAAGAAATCAATAATAATTTCAATAACTTAATTTATTTTAATTTAATTAGACTCAATTATTTTATGGGAAAATTATCCTAAACTCCCTGCATGCAAACTCAACTTTCTCCTCAGTCCTTGTGTCAGAAAAAATTTGTTTCCAATCCATACATGCAATATTTCATGTGTTTCAATTACAGATTTACCGAATTATCCCCTCAATTTTTTTAGGTACAAAAACTTTAAAATCAAGTATAATTTTTTTTTAAATTCAGCATCATTTAACTAAAATTCAGTATATTTTCTATCAAATTGTATGACCTAATGAATTCATTCTAAGCTAATCAATTGGTATGAACTCCTAATATGGTCAAATGGAAAAAGAATTGTGCTCAATTTGATAGAACATATACTAAATTCTAATTGAAATATATTGAATTTAGGAAGAATTATATTTTTTTTTTAGACTTTTTATATGTATAAAAAGTGTGATACTTAATTTGATAGAAAATATACTAGATTTTAATTATATGATACTAAATTTAGGAGGAACTATATCTTATTTTGGACTTTTTGTACCTAAAAATAATAAGGACAATTAGGTATGAACTCCTAATCAATTGGTCCGGTGGAAAAAGAATTATGCTCAATTTGATAGAACATATATTAAATTTTAATTGAAATATACTGAATTTAGGAAGAATTATACTTCTTTCTGAACTTTATAGTAGATTTTAATTATATGATATTGAATTTAGAAAGAATTATATCTCATTTTGGACTTTTGTACCTAAAAATAATGAGGGCAATTGGGTAAAGTAATATTTATTAGGAAGTTGAAGCAAATGAAACTTTGCATGTAAGAAGTGGAAATAAACTTTTTTTAACGTAAGACTGAGGATAAAATTTAAGATTCAATTGGGGATTTAAAGATAATTTATAATTATTTTATCATGTAAATTTAAATAAATTTGACACTTAACTTGGTCCCGGCTGGACTCGTTTCGTTTAGTCGGAGGGTCTCTAATTCTGAATGGTATTACGGAGAGATTAGGCGACTCAAATCCATGGCGTCCGCCGGTTCCGACGGCGACGTTGTCGTCCTCGAGCTGATTAATCCCTCCGCCTTTCAGGATGAGCTTCTAGCTCGAGAGGATCTCGCATCTATTTCAACTTTAGATATCGATTCCTGGAATCTTGATCTAATTCTCCTATCGCCAGCTATAAAAATTCTAGCGGCTCGAAGCAGGCATGTCGACTTTACCGATGTTTTTTTTTTAATTCGAGAATATCTTCTTGTTCCAGCAGCATGCGCCCCCTAAATGTTGGCTGTTGCCTCAAATGCCTTTCTGGGATTCCTTGCAGGCTTGTGGAACAGTCCGCCTATTTCCGTAGCCTTTTCTGTGGAAGCTTCAGGTTACATCCTCTGTTGAAAAGGAATTGCGTTCTCTTTTTCTTTTTGCAGTAAAATTTCCTGATTCTTGGCTTTTGAGCTTGCAATTTTTTCTTGCCATTTTCTTTTTAATGGAGTTCTTGCCATTTTTCATTATTTTGTTGTACAATTAGACAGCAGATAAGTGTGTTTAATGGTTATGCGAATTGGTTCCATAATGTTCTTTGGCTTCTGAAAATTTTATCTGTATTATGGAACTTGCTATGTTAAGGCTTATCTTCAGCAATCATTGGCCATTAGATGCTTCCAAAATTTACATTTTTTTTGCTCAATTATTTATTCCATGGTCCTGCATATTATCACATTATACTTTCATCCTTGCAGTGAATCAAGGCTTACACAGGTATCCATACAGTGGAACTTTGAAGGGTTCCTCACCTTCTTGCAGTTTATACATGGCTCCCAGCTATATATAACATCCAACGATTTTCTTCAAATTCTGGAGGCATGTTTACATACTTCTTGTGGATCAGGATTTTTTCATTCAAATACTGAAAAAAGATGTCTGGAGGAAACATACCATTAGCTCCTTAAAGTTTAAGCTTTAATGATCCATGAAGGTTTGTAGGTTCCATTCGAGGATTGGAAATATAATACTCTAATTATTTTCCTTTTGTTTATCTAGACTTCTCTATATTTCGGTGTTGAGAGGCTTCTGGTAGAATGTGAGTCATGGTTTCATAAGATGACATATGCAAAAGGGCAACAAATTCCTCTGAATTTAGTAATTGAAGTCTGGAATTTTGGCTTAGAACATGGTAAGTGTTGAATTGTATAATTTTGTGCGGAAATGATGACGTCTAAACATTCCACAAAATTATAATGCTAACATGTGCTAATGCTCAAAGTCAAATGATCTTAATGTAAATTTTGATTGATCTGCATTTGCAGGTGTTGGACTTGTTCCAGAACTCTGCAAGGGCTATCTTGCTAGGAACTTTGTAGGTACAAGATGTGTTTAGCCATGCTTTTATCTTGGTTTACTCTTTCTTGTGTTATTTGTATGTTCTACTTAAATGCATATAATCAATGTTTCAAAAACCAGACTGGAGATATTGTTAAGATCATCTGAACATTGATTCAACCAATCAAACCCGTCCAACTGGTTAACTTGAGAAATAACACCATAGCCCTAATTTTATATGAGTTTGCTAAATATATTAAAAATAATAACAAATCTACTAGTTCAATCGTCAACTTGAAAAATGACATTATGATATAATTTATTCTGTAACAAATATTTTAATCAAGGATAAATTCTGTGTATATAATATTTTCAGTAATGAATTATTAAAATTTTTATAAAATTTATATGTAATATAAACAAAAAATTCAAACGAAAGCACAAACTCGTATTAGGGTAGATTCAAACCCATGCAGTCTTCAAAATTGGTCAAACCATGAGGCTAATAACCCAGTTTGTTATATTCGTGTTGGTTGCCAGATTAAAATGGTTTTTACCATTCATATAATGTGAATTTTTCTTTCCAACCAGACCAGATGGTTAACCAGTTGGGCCATCCTGTCTGATTATAAAAACATAGTATATAATTAACCGTTTCATAGATATGTTTTCCTAGGAGATTTTGGAGACTTCTTATTTAATTCTTGTAATGGTAAAGTTGCCACCGTGTGACTTGGCGGTCACGGGTTCAAGTCGCAGAAACAGCCTCTTGCAATACAAGGTAAAGTTGCGTACAATAGATCCTTCTTCGGACCTTGCATTGGTGGGAGCTTGGTGCATTGGGCTGCTCTTGCCCTTATTTAATTCTTGTATATTGTTGGACAGCAGTCTAATACTGATTTTTTATGTCTTACTGTTGCACCCAGTTTTTCGTACTACAATTTTGTTTTTAAATAGCTAATACCCTACTACTATTAAATTTTCAGGCCTCAGCATTCCTGTCTCTTCAAGTTTAATTATAGATACCATAGTTTTATTAAAGAAGAACTTATTGATATTGGAAGATCATAAATTTTTCCAATGTCTCATCTCCAGGTCCCAATAGGTATAGGAAGAAGCCGCACCAAATACATATTTTTCCTATCAACCTTTTCCGGTGTTTCTGTTTGTCCTTTCAAGTGAATTTGACAATCTTCCAGTATAGACTTTTAATTTGATGGGTAACATCGATGAAGGTACTATGTACCCTATAAACATATCTCAACTCCTGAAGTCGAAGAAGTTGAAAACCTTGATGCAACCACCAGAGAAGCTAACGGATTTGGTTCAACCTCAGAAATAAAATAGCTAAAACGAAACTTGCTGGCCACATGGCTCAAATCTATTGCTGCAAGTTTTATTCCATCTGAAGCAAGTTCTAGTACCTCAACGCCAGATGATGATGAAGATGCTAGAAACTGGTATAGCACTATGAAAAGGAAACGTGCTTCTATATCGAAAACCGAAAAACCGAGATAAGTATATGGAATTCGCAAGCACTATAGAGACTCGACTTCCGAAATAGGAAATATTACAAGAAAAACTTACAAGAAGACTATGTGCTTCCTTGAGTAAGGCTTGTAGCGGGATTCGCTTGATGCCTTGCAACAAGGTAAGTAAGAGCTTATATAGAGGAGGAAAGGAGAATTGGGTGCGCTTGTGGGCCCCATCGTCATTTTCCTTTGTCCCCTTAGTTCTCTTTACAGTCTAGACCTATATCTTAGACTTAATGGACGGCTCCCCGAGGCTCAGTCCAAAAGTTCTTTATTAAAGTTGGATTCTTCGGGATTTGGTCCCACCACGCTTTTATGGTGGCGTCTCTTTAATGGTCCTGGCGATGTCTTGTAGCCTAAGAAAAGATTCCCAAAGCTTTATTCGCGTGGCCTGGACCACTGGTTTGCATTGTTTCCAATAATTTTCTCCTTTTTTGTGTGCGTGGTATGAAAAGTCATTTTCTTTGAGCTAGAAGATAAGTTCAAGTTCTCGGAGATTGGTGAGGACTCTGTCCATCGCGCTTTGTTCGATGTCAGCCATTTGTAGTCTTTTGCTGTGGCCTTCAAAGAAGAGAATCTTTGTATTGGTGTCTTGGATGAGGGCTTCGTATTGACGAAGCAATGTATAGTTTGGGCTAGGTGGGTTGCTGCTTTTGAGTTTGGCCTCTCTTAGAGTTTGAGAAGGTTGTCCTCGACCTGAGTCAGGATTGTTTGATTGTCTTCCGTAGGTATCCATGGCCCTGAAATAACACATACAAGTCGAGATAAAGCATCAGCCAATAAGTTGTCTTTACCTTCAATATGCTGAAATTGGACGTGAATTCCAAGGCCTGTGATGTAGTCAGTAAAAGAAATCCATCGGACCCTAGATGGCTTATTTTGTGCGGACTTATTAAAGAAGCTAATAATGGCTTGGCAGTCCATTCTGACTATTAAGTCTGGCTTATCCAGATAGTATATTCTGAAACTATTTAAGCAGTTCATTACTCAATGAATTTCTGCATCTATGGTGGATTTGATTGGATTATATTTTCCACTGGCATAGGCGCAGATTCTTTCTTCGGACTGAGGGTCAAATTTGTGCTTCTACCATTTGCAGATACCACCCCACCCTTCCATACAGAGTCTGTTTGTCAAGTAGAGTGCACTTGAAAAACTTCAAACAATTACAAGAAGAACTAGCAACCCTTAGAGAGGAAAACAAACGACTAGAAAAATCTGTCGAAACACTAACTAAAGTCGTCTTAGAAAATAAACCTTTGACAGAAAAGGAGGTCAAGAATTTGGTGCTAAAAATTATTGAGCAGCCAAACGCAATTGAAGAACAAGCAATTAGGCTCTCAAAAGATTTAACCAGGAAGCTTGAAAGTTGTGAAAAGTTGCTTCATAAAATTGAGGCTTGGATCTCTTCATGAGCTACATCAATACGGAAGCAACCAGCAGCTACAAAGAAGCACTTCAAGCAACAAATAATATTGAAGCACCAGCAATAGGCTTTTGCCGTCCCTCAAAGTACAAAGGCCCTCTAGCAGGAGCATCAACGTCCATCAAACAAGTCATACCCAGATCCAACTTCTAGTTACGATCCTTGAAAAACTAGAAGCACTTGAGGATCGCATCAAAAGGCTCGAGTCAAAAGCTGCACCAACCGCTCTACCTGAAGAAGTTGTAAACAACCTTACTGAGAAAATCAAGACCCTCTCAATAAGTAACAAAACTACTGAAAAGAGAGGCAAATTATTAATATTTGAAGACCCGATAGAACTCTTCATAGGGGTGTCAAAAATCAACACGACCCGACGACCCAACCCGAATCGACCCGAAAAAAATCGGGTTCGGGTTGAAAATTTTCGGGTTCGGGTCGGGTTCGGGTTGGGGGGTTCGGGTTGTAAAAATTTCGGGTTGGGTTCGGGTCGGGTTCGGGTTGATCCGAAATTTAATATTTTGTGGATTTTTTGGGGTTAAATCAAATTTTATTTTGAAAATTAAGATATTTTTATGTATATTAATATCAATATAGTATGATCATGATGAAGTATTGAGATAAAAGTGAAGAATTATAGGGAAAATGGCGAAAAAAGACGTTTTGAATCGGTTTTTTCGGGTTATTCGGGTCGGGTCGGGTTGGTCGGGTTGGTCGGGTTCGGGTTCGGGTTTAGGGGTTTCGGGTTGAAATCGGGTTCGGGTTGGGTTCGGGTTGGGAGTTAAAAAATTTTTTTTTTCCCAACCCGACCCGAACCCGACCCGACCCACCCGAATTGACACCCCTAACTCTTCAAAAGGGATAAAGAAAAGTCAAAATGACTACAAGAACAGCTGGACAAAATCCATTGGTAACTATGATCACTAGGAGGACAGGGACAGAGGTCCCCTTTATTTGAAGACCAAATCAGAGATTATTGCCAAAGCCAAAGAAGGTGATACAACGCACAAAGAACAGTTCAACGTCTCTCCAGAAGAATAACTGGAAGGGAGCCATATAACGCCCCCCTTGAATAGCAAATGGTCCCGCGGACTCAGCCATGACTTTCTATGCAGGAAAGATCTTCTATAGTACTTGCAGAAGTATTATATCATTCGCGACGGGACGATGCACACCACCGCGTCTATGTTCACCGAGCTGAAGAAGTGATACTAGTTACCAGCAACCAGGTGGACCGGACTTTCATTCAACCTGAAAGTTTCACACAACTCCAGCATAGCGGTATGCAATTTATCTATATGGGAGTAGTTCAGGTACGAATCCAGATACTACACCGCCAAGAAGAGGGAACACTAGCCCTAGTGGTGTTCCGCGACAACCGATGGCATGGAGACCAAGCTATCTTTGCAACAATAGAGATAGACTTAACTCACAGAACACAACTGGTATATGTCATCCCTAATACCATGCTAACAGTTTCTGATTTTTACAGAAATATACAGATCTCTATACTCGTCCGTGGATATAAATATTGGCAAAATGGTGAAGCCGACCTACTAATTACAAGAGGACTAGTTGGGAGGCTATCCAACACCCCAAATGTTGGATTCGCTTATGAAGTCCAGGACGTGGTTGACTATCTGTTGGGGCAATCGGCCCAAGTATGATCTGGAGGATCATGGTTTTGATGTGTGTGGTCAATATGATTAAGTTAGGGTTTGTTGTTAGACTAATATGTGTATGTGAGTGTGCAGGTTTGCAGGTACACATAGACTTGGTTAATGTCTTCAGGTGAAGGGTGGCATGGAGGCAAGCTGGAGGCTTGTGTGCGCATCCGAGGGACCGTGGATAGCAGGGACGATGAGCCGAGGGACGCGGACTTCGAGGCGTACGTGAAGGATGGCATGGAGGCAAGCTGGAGGCTTGTGTGCGCCTCTGAGAGACGAGGGCCAAAGACGAAGAGGGCATGAAGGCAACAGTCGAGGCTGCTGGTGAAGAGTCGACCATGTCGTGAGGGTCCGAATGTGAGTGTTTGTACTCTGGAACTAAGCCGGGAGGGTTCGAGTGCGGAGAGAAATGTACTCGGGAAGGGTAACCCTAGGCTTAGGGAAGGACCAGTCGACTGCCCCAGGGGCAGTCGACTAGTAATGGCTGGTGATTCGAACGTTGGCTGTAACGGTCGAATCTGAGTGGGATCAGTCGACTGCCCCAGGGGCAGTCGACTGGTAGCGGCCATTTCAGACTCGAGCTCTATTTAAAGGAGCTCGTTTCATGCTTTTCTTTCTCGGCGAAACTTGCTTGGATAGAGTGAGTTAGTAGTTTGTTGTGCTCAGATAGTGTCCAGAGGTTGTGGAGAGGTTTCTCCACCCACAAGGAGCTACGCGATCTAGCCGGAGGTGCTCCGGGGAATCATCCACCGACGGACTAGGGATCGCCCACCTTACGGGCAGCCGTGGAGTAGGAGTTTTTATCTCCGAACCACGTAAATAGGTGTTAGCATTGTTTTCATTTGTTTTATTAGATTTCCGCTTGCGCTTGCTAACGTTGTAGGTAGAAAAATTCGAAAGTTGCTATTCACTCCCCCCTCTAGCAAGACAACAACGATCTAACACTATCTAGCCAACCATGGTGTACGAGCCCTCCCAAGCAGACGTTATAGCACCAGAGAGGTGCTTGGACAAAATTGGATGATACGACAATCCAATATCAATATTCCAATGCAACCAACTGAAGTCAACACAAGAAATCTTCTTGATGGGCGTATCTCTTTACGCTTTGAAAACTACCAAGCAGCAATATCATCAACTGGACCCCACTACAACAGCAAGGATGAGGAAGTCCAGAGTGATGAAGAAGAATTGAGATCGCATACTATTGTGGTTTTAATCGAAGAAAATAAGCTACTAATCAAAAGATTATACAGTTCAGCAAAGCTACCTCAACGTGCTACAGAAGGTTCAGCTGGCTATGATTTATTTCTTAATCGACAACAAGACATTCCTAGAAATAGCCGAGCGTTACTAGACATTGGTATTTACATAAAGGTACCCCCTGGTACTTATGCAAGAATAGCACCAAGATCCAGTGCATCACTAAAGAAAGGAATCCTAATTGGAGCAGGAGTAATTGACCCCGACTACCATGGCGAGGTAAAAATTATGGCTTTCAATACAACTAATGAAAATCATTTTGTCTTTGTGTAGTTTGAGATTCAGAAGTGAAGAAAATCATTTTGTCTACTAATAGTGGGAAATTGGCTTGTATTATTTATATGGGTATTGAACTGACAATATAAGAAAAGGATTGTCTAATACTTTGCATTTAAGTTTTATATGTTGTTCCAATACTAATTAACAATTTGACTTTTGTGATAATAAGATAACTCGCAACAATCAGAAGGGAACCGATTAGGAGAGCCAACCTAGGCCTTATCACACTTGGAGCTAACATTAATGGTTCCATTATAAAAAAAGTGCATATTAATGACAAAACAATTTGGTCACTAAAAGTAAATAATTTGTCACTATAAGCTTTGGTTGCTTTGGAGCCAATAATTTTGGTACTATATTAATTGGTCTAAGTCTCATAGTTAAAACTATTCGTGATAGTAAATTAATTGATTAATCAGAAATTGTAGTGACAACTTTTTTTTCATTATTAATTGACAATCTATTTTAAAATATCACCACTAAATGTTACAATTGTGATAAAAATTTATTATAAAGGATTTTTCGTCATACATATAATTATTATCTGCAACTTTGACACCAAAATACTCTTAGTGACAACTATTTGATACTAGTTGTGACTAAAATTTCTTGTTATAGTGGTCCAGCATTGAATGAAGATGAATTCAAAGTTGACCAATAAAGACTTTTGAATCCTGATATTGGTGTTTGGATAAGCAGTCAAGTGCTTGTCCATTCTTGATATTTCATCCAGCATCTTAAAGCAATAGATAATTCCTTATTTTGTTTGGTTTGAATTTGAACATGTTTCTTATTGTGTTGTCTTCCAAAATATGTTTGTTAATTGGTTTGTTCGTGAATCATGATAAAGAGTAATATGGATTTTTTTTTAAGGCATGGATTACATCATGGAGCTCATTTCCGGATATGCCTTATGATCTATTACATTCCTGTATTGAACATCCTCTGCTGACTTTGGATAGGTTGGTTATTTGTCTTCTATAGATTGAGTTGTCGAACTAGATCTACGAACTAATTTGTTGACGCCATTTATATCTAGTGAGAAGCAACTGTGCGAGGCATTAATAAACTGGATTTCTACAAACAGAACGTCCTGGAAAGGCTCATCAAGTAATTATCACTTCAACATTCTTAAGAAGGTAAAAGATTAAAAATTCCTTCCCGTATAATGGAAAATAAATCTGCTATCACCAAAGTTTCAGAAATTCTTTACTGGATGCAGATGCTTCTATTTTTGTAACATATAATTCATAATAGTTGGCAAGTTAAATTGTTTGTGAAGGAACTGCTTTTTTCTTTTGCTAAATGATCTTATCTCGTTCCTGACCAGGTGAAGATCTTCCTTCTACCATTAGAGTTCATTGCAGGTAGTTCTTAACTTGGTTTAACTGCTTTTGAAAGTAGGTTTTCTGATTTTATTCGAACTGTCATTTAGAACTAGCTTAGGTAGTGTTCCTATGAGGTGTGTTCCTGTAGGTTTGGGAAAAGACTTATCACAGCTTGATGTAGAGGGCATTGGTAGTATTCTGGAACTGTTGAATGATTTCTCCTCAAGCATACTTCGCGCTGTTGAAGGTGATGAGTTGGATGATTTGAGAATTCGAGTGACGGAATATACTGAGGTTATTGTTCTGTTTTTTATTTTTATAGTTATCAGTTGCTTCTTTTGCTGAGATTATCATTTTTTTAATAGATTAAAGATGTTTTTTCTTGTTTATCTTTCTTCAAGAATCTGACTTTAACAATTTATGTTTCTATGCGTGTTTAGGGAGTTCAAATGTGTAATTGTATGCCTGGTTGAAGCCAATTTGCTTGCTGATTTAAAATTTACATAACAACTTGTCTTTTCGTTGGAATCTATTATTTTAATGGAAAGGATGAAGAAAAAAATGGAATTTTTTTTTTGTCAAGAAATAAGAAACTTGAAATTGTTTTTTGTTCATCCTCAATAGACTATTTAGGGCTTGTTTACCCTTAAGGATGAAAAGTGGACAGAAAGGGATATAGAAACCTTTGGAGGGAGATGATGAGGGATCAACATCCATTCAATTCAAATCTGTTTAACTAGTGAAGAGAAGGGAAAAAAAAGGAAAGGAGGAGGAAAAAATTAAAATAACCTCGTTCCCTGTCTTCTGTCTTCTGTGCACTGATTTAGCACAACACCACTCCATTCTAATTGCCTCCTCGACAAAGAGGAATGACGTTATTGTTGATCTCTCGATCATTTCCTTCTCCCAATTCAAATCCTGTTCTTCACCCGCACTTGCATCTTCTTTTCAATGGAACTTGTTTGCAGCAGGATCTCTTTGCCAAATCACTCCAGTCGCCTTCGGGAGGACATCACCCACTTGTACTTCTGCCAGCTTTGTCTCCTCGATGATACTAGCAACCTCAAAGATCCAATATGGGGATGACTTATGTTGTCCTTTATGACTCTCTTTTGATGTTCATCACCTCATCATCAAGTTGCTCTACCCTAACTGTCTAACATGAGGCTCTCTATGGCGCTGTTGGTGGAGATGCCTGAAGATGACCATTCGCCTAACACTTGCATTGTTGTATTCAACTTCATCACCTGCATGTCTCAGTGCTTGGGGCAAAAATAAGATTTCAAGTGGAATTAGTGGAAGACTTTGGCTTCTGCCTATTTTGGGGTGGTTGGATTTTGGAGAAAAATCAAATCTGCAGAATGAAATTGATGCCCTTCCCTCCAGAATTTTTGTGCAGGTAAATAGTGGATGGAAGCCCATTTTTACCTTGACCTTGTGCCCATCTATAGAAGTAAATTCCATCTTTCAGAGTAAACAAAGGTTTAGTTCTACATCCCTATCATGACAAATTGAGTACATTTAGAAATTTTGGATGCAACTAGTGAAATAATTGTTCTAGCTATAATTTTGATACTCCACTCATTTCATAAAGTATTCAACCTAGTTTAGCAGTGATACCCAATATTCAGCTATCCCTTCCCTATACTCATTCATGTTTCTGCAAGTCTTATCAAAGGGTTTGCAGCAACGTTTTTTTTCTTTGACAAGACGTTATAAATAAGACATCCTCAAATAGCTCATTGTGGCTTCAGAAAATCCAACAACTACTATCCTTGCTTATACAAAAATAAAATACAAGTAATTAGTAGTACAAAGTTTTACATTTTATTTTTTGATTTAGTTACTATTTATGGGGATTGTATTTGTGTTTCAAATTTGTTTTGTGGTGTGGCGGTTGGCACGAGTGAAAATTTTCATTTTGCTTATCGTGCTAGATGGTGCGAAATTGTTAGTATGTGAGTGTATCCTTCATCACAAGCTAATCCTTCATTTGTGACGTCCATGAGCACATTCTTCGCTTGCATCATCATTCGTGTGGTCATCCTTTATTCATGAATTTCACGTCATTGTCCGTGAGCTCATCCTTTGTCTGCGAGCTTGTCCACAACTGAGCTAGTAGGAGCTAGGGGTTTGAAACTTCGAATCCCACTTGTGTCAAAGAAAAAAAAAATCTAACCAATGGATGTGTTGGGAGGTAGGGGTCAATCAGGTCAAGTACTCCACCCATACATGAAGAGGGAGTGCCATCCAGACATAAAAGGAGTATTAACAACAAATGTATAAATTGGTCCGACTCCTTATATAGGTCTCTCTCATATACACACCCACCCACATGTTTTTTGATTAGGGTAATCTATTAAGAATATACAAAATAAAAATTATGAAAATTCTGTTTATTTAATCCTAGTACAGTAAATGTTGACTGTTAGTTTTATGGACAATCATGGACAAGGCACTTCTCAAAGAAAATGTCAAAAGTGTCTTTGTCATCAACACAAATAAAATCTTTGTATGAGAAAGTACCTGTATGATCTTTGTTCTTTTATGCATCTTCTTTAAAAATACTAGTTTAATCTCTGAAGTTCAACATTGTTAAGCTTGGTTTTCTAATCAGCAATGGAAAATAAGACTTGATATGGGTAGTATCTATCTTCTAATGTATTATGGCTTTTAACATGCAATCATGCTATTGTGTTTTCAATTTACTTTACCACAAAGTGAATTTGTTATTGTTTAGTAGTGATTTGGAAAGGCACAAATTCCTAATTTTCTTTTTGTCATTCAGAAAATTGTTCTTTCTGGCTGCATTCACATAACAGCTGCTTCAATTCTTCTGGCGCTGTTTCCATCTGATTTGGAAATGACATCCAAGAAAAGAATAATGCATGCTTTTACAGAGGCTGACAGTGGCAGAATGAACAACAATGTAAGGCTAGAGAAGCCGTTAAGATTATTTACCTTTAGTAGTGTACGTGAGGTGGATATTTCTAAGTGCCCAAAGTTGCACATTGTTGCCACAATTAAATGTTTAGCTTTGGCATTTCCATCACTGAGTATCCTGAGGGCCTCTCACTGTCCACAGTTTAAAATGGAAGATTTATATTTTTTGATACAAAACATTCCTAAACTCACTGAAGCTGACATTTCTGTTGATGTGAGTCCTCTTTTACCTGCAAAAGTATATGTTGTATCTACAATTATTGAAGAATATCGTGTTTCCAATACCAGTTCATATGCGATGCTAGAAGATAAATCGTTGTTCAGTGTTGCTAGGTCCACATTGGAAAATCCAATTATGTCAAATATCTCAAAACTCACACTCGAGGGACGGCGTGATATTACTGGTAAGACTGCAACATCCTTTGTCAAATATCTTAAACCATAGCTCTTGGTGAAAACTTGTCTTCACTTATTATTACTCTATTTACCTCTCAACAGGATAGTACTATGGAGATGATATATTTAGTTCATTGCTCACAATGTACTTATCTAGTATTAGAAAAACTGTTTTATATATATATTATTTATTGTTTTCTATCAGTTGATTTTACCATTCATAACTGGGCAGTTATAATTTCTTGTTCATTTATTTCCAGACGTAGACTTGTTGAAGATATCTGCTCTCTGTGTTTCTTTATCTTACTTAAACATCAAAGGTTGCACTGCGGTAACAGATATGGGGATATCAACACTTGTAAGCAAGTGTCTGAAAATCCAATCTCTTTTGCTGTCATATACATCCTTTGGTAGAAATTCAATTGAGGTGCTTTGTTCAGACTGCTTATTGATTCAGAAATTTACGGAAGTCGATGATCACAAATATTCAAAGACGATTGCCTATAGGCTCCAGCAGCTTCACATTGATGGTTGTAAAGGTATTGAAAAAATGCACTCTTCTAATTCAACATCCACAAGCCGAAAATAGGCATTTTAACTTGAACTTGAACATTACCGGAACTATGATACTACAACAACAACCTATCCTTTATCCCACTAAGTGGGGTCGGCTATATGGACTCCTATGCCATTGGACTTGATCCCCTAACATTATTAGAATTTTGATGTTGGAGGGAAACTATTGATTATTCATTTTGTAAACAAGTACTGAATTTGGATTTTCAAAATTGGTTTGGATGCATAATTGTTTTCTTGGCTTTACATGACTTATCTATACAAGGATAATGGTAAGTTGAAGTTCTTGTGCAGGTGTGGACCGTGATTCTCTCTCACAACTGATGTGTTGTTCATACATGTTGAAGGAACTGATATTAAAGGATACTGCTATTAATGATGATGCTCTTTACAATTTTTCGGGTTCCTTCCTTGAAAGTCTTGATGTTTCAGAGACTCTAGTAATTACCTTTTTAACTCAACAAATTTCTTTTTAAAGTAATATTTTGTATCTAGATTAATAATTCCCTTTTGTTAATTTTGTCTGATTCTCAGTGAGTTTAAAAACTGTTTCCTTGTGGACCATGCTTTATCATTCCTCTCATTGCATCCTATTGTGCTAATCTAAACTAGGTTTATGTTCAAATAGGCATGCATGCAAACTAGCGATAAGTAAGTTTTGTTATTCTTTATTTTCCAAATCATGTGGCCAAAATTTAAGTTTTGTTATTGTTTATTTTTCCAAATCATATGGCCAAAATTTAGTTTGCTAAAACACTAAAGCACTAATTGGCTGCTGTATCCTCTGATAATCAATGTTTGATGTGTGAGTTTTAGAATTAATAAAAATTTTGGGGTTACAACCTTAAAGGTGAAGTGTGCTGCCTTAAGTGGTTTAATTTTGTTATACAATATATGAAACCTAGTCTAGGATTTACCTTAGTCTGATATCTATGTTTAGATAGAACCACCAAACATTAGAGCTAGGCAAAGGGGAACATGCCTCTGCTCATAGACTGACCTTCAAATCACTGTGATTTGAAGTCAGAAGTCGGAAACTATGTGAACAGCATGCATGTGCTGACAACTCGACTACCAAGCCGCTATGACTTTTGGTGAATGTGATCATCAGTCCTACAACCTCAGCTCGGCGACAACTGTGCCTCACCCAGATGCAAGAACAACCAGTATCAACATCTGCTTCTTATTCGACTTCTTATCTACTCCAACTCTCACTGTTTTTCAAATCATGATCAAAGGGATTGCCGCCTGCTCATTTTCTTAACTTAGATTTTGCTCTGCCTGTATGTGAATGTCACGCTTTCATTATTTTCACACCCACCCATTTTTTTTTAGCTTAGATGAGTTTTCCTAGTTTAGTATCTAGAATCGGGTCATGTTTTTTTGCTTTTCAAGCATATAAGATCTATGCTTTAGCTTAAGGGTGAGTGGTGGATGTTGTAAAAAACTTTCAATCACATTAAACCAAGACCCTGTACAAGACTTATATAACCTTTCAAACCCTAATGACACAAAAATAGGAAAAGACTTAACTACCCTTCAACTCAACTCACAACACTCCCCCTCAAGTTTAACATATATATCAAACATGTTTAACTTGCTAAGGGCAGAATTAAACACAGCTTGGGGTATAGCTTTTGTAAACATATCAGCAAGTTGGTCTTCGGATTTGACATAAGGCAAACATAGCTCTCCAGAATCAAGTCTCTCCCGAGTAAAGTGGCGATCAATCTCGATGTGTTTGGTTCGATCATGTTGAACTGGATTATTTGCAATATTGATTGCAACTTTGTTGTCGCAATACAGCCTGAAGGTAATTCAACCTTTAATCCCATGTCTTCCAACAAGAAGCTCAACCACAATATCGGCCCGATATTCTGCTTCCGCATTGGACCGTGCACAAACACTTTATTTCTTACTTCTCCAAGTTACCAAGTTTCCTCCTAAAAAGGTGCAATAGCCAGAAGTGGATCTTCTATCATCTCTAGAACCAGCCCAATCAGCATCAGAATAACATTCCACTTTCAAATTACCACCTCCTTTAAACAACAAGCCTTTTCCGGGGCATGACTTTAAATACCTTAAAATCCTGTCAACAGCCTTCATGTGGATAGTTTTAGGAGCATGCATGTACTGGCTCACTGCACTAACAGCGTAGGTAATGTTAGGCTTAGTCATAGACAAATAGAGTAACTTTCCAACAACCTTTGATACGTTCTCTTTTCCAGATTTGTAAGATCTTCCCCATTAGAACTAGTAAGATTATGACTTACTTCTATAGGTGTCGATGCTGGCCGACAACCCAATTTCCCTGTCTTCTTGAGCAAATCCAACACATATTTTCTCTGACATATATAAATTCCCTCATGAGATCGAGCAACTTCAATACCAAGGAAGTACCTCAATAGTCCAAGGTCTTTAATTTCAAACTCTGATATTAACTTGGACTTTAGAGTCTGGATTTCAATCTCATCATCTCCCGTAATTATCATATCATCAACGTAAACCAAAAGAATGGTAATTTTGTCCTCTTTCCTTTCCACGAAGAGTGTATGATCAGCATTCCCTTGTTTAAAGCCAAACAATATCATGGCTTTGCAGAACCTATCAAACTATGCTCTGGGCAATTGTTTAAGTCCATACAAAGCTTTTATCATCCTGCAAACCTTCCCTTTTGTTTCGATTTCAGGAGGTGGTAACATGTAGACCTTTTCATGAAGGTTGTCATTCAAAAAAGGCATTTTTCACATCTAGCTGAAATAGTGGCCAATCATACTGAGAAGCAAGAAAAAGAATCACTCTGACTAATTTGAGTTTTGCAACTGGAGCGAAGGTCTCCAAGTAATCCACCCCATATGTTTGAGTGAATCCCCTGGCAACGAGTCTGGATCTACTAATTCCTAAGTACCATTCTTATTAAAAGCATCCACTTCTTCATTCATTGCCTCTAGCCACCTTGAGTCCCTTACAGCTTCATAATAAGAAGAAGGTATGACATGATTTGATAGTTGTGAAACAAAGGCATGATATGAAGAAGACAAACGAGAATAAGACACATGGTTAGAGATAGGATGTTGAGTACATGACCTGACCCCCTTCCTAACAGCAATTGGAAGATTCAGCTCATTCATATTCAGGGGTGCGGTTGGTTCAACCAATGAGGATACAGGATCAGGAGCCAGAGCATCCGATTCAGCTAGCCGATTAGTAGTAGGTCCTTGCTTATGTCTTCGTCGCTTGTAAGTAATAATTTCTTGTGAAGCCTGCGAGCCCAGTAATGGAACATCATCTTTTCTATTTTCCATGACATCCAGTGAAATAGGAATATGAGAAGGAACCACTTGAGGTACAAGGGAAGAGGTAAGATTCTCCCCCTGAGGACGAGTCTGGGGAGCATAATAGGACTCGGACTCAAAAAAGGTAACATCCTTCAAGACATATCTTATCTTAGTAATAGGATCAAAGCACTTGTAGTCTTTCTGGCAAGTGGAATACCCTAGAAAGACTCCCCGTATAGAGCGAGGATCAAGCTTAGAGGACTTGGGACCAAGAACATGAATAAAACAGAGGGAGCCAAATACCCGAGGTGTAAGAGAAAACAGCGTTGTGTCAGGACGAAGAATAGTGAGAGGACACCGATACCCTAGATCTTTTGATGGTAGACGATTAATGATATAAGCGGCTGCACGGATAGCATCAGCCAAGAAATATTTGGGTAATTGGCATTGAAATAATAACGTATTTGGGTAATTGGCACTGAAATAATAACGCACAGGCTGTTTCAAGGATATGACGATTTTTCCTTTCAGCCACTCCATTCTGCTGTGGTGTGTAGGGACAAGAGCACTCATGAGGAATTCCTAAATCCTCTAGAAAGGTATTTAGAGACTGTGTAAAGTATTCCCGTGCATTATCAGATCGAAGAGTTTTCACTTTTGTATGGAATTGAGTTTCAACCATTTTGCAATAATGTTGAATGAGTCGAGGAACTTCGTCTCTACCTTTCATCAAATAAAGCCATGTACAGTGAGTGTAATCATCAATAAAAGAGATAAAGTATCGGTAGCTATCCAAAGAAGGCACAGGAGAGGGACCCCACACATCTGAATGAACAAGGTCAAACGGAGACGAACTTTTATTCATGGACTCAGAAAAATGAGTTCTACAATGTTTGGATAACTGACAAACTTCACATTGAAGAGACTCAAGAGAAATAAAAGAGTAGAGATTAGGAAATAGGACCTTTAAGGACCGAAAAGATAAATGTCCCAAACGAGAATGTCATAACAAGATTTCTTGACGCTTATTTTCTGAACACTGGGTTGTAGACTTCAGAGCAGATGTTGTTCCAAGATGCTAGGCATAAAGACCTCCTACTTCATGGCCAGTCCCAATCGTTTGCTTGGTCTCGAGATCCTGAAAGACACAATGATCGGGGAAAAAGGTTACTGAGCAGTGTAGTTGTTTAGTAATACTACTAACAGAAAGTAAATTAAGAGAAATGGAAGGGACATGAAGTGTAGAGGATAGGATAAAGTGATCTGCCAGTTGTATGGAACCTTTACCAGCAACCGTGGCTTTGGTGCCATCAGCAATAGTCACTTTATCCTGCCTAGAAGACAAAGTAGGACATAAAGGAATTAGCAAGATTTGTCATATGATCCGTAGCTCCGGAGTCAATAACCCAGGGGATATAAGATCTTGACCTAGCAATACTTAACTCCAGGCCACGAATACCTATGTGTGCTTGAGACGAATTGGTAGAGACAGAGGATGAAGTCTGAAGCCGTGATAAAAGGTGCTGAAGATTGACAATATCAGTAGATGACAACTCAATATTAGAAGGTACTAAAGAAGCAGTAGTCTCCTTATCCACTAATTTCTGAGCAACAATATTCCCACGACTAGGAGCCTTCTTGTCACTGTATTTGAATTTTTTAGGTTTTTTTTCTGGATATTTCTCCCAACAGAATTCTGAATCATGATTAGTCCTCTTGCAGTGCCGACAAAATTTTTCACCTTTCCCTTTTGTTCCCCCAGACTTGATCTTGTTAGCAGAACTGACAAAAGCAGAAGTCTCCCCAATTGGAGTGCTTGCTGTAGAAATATTACCTTTATTGTTCATGGTCCTTCTCCTGCCTTCCTCTCTCAGAATTTTGTAGTAAACCTGTTCTAGAGAGGGAGTAGGATTAAGATTAAGAATTTGTCCTTTTAAATTTTCAAACTCTGCATGAAGCCCATCAAGGAACTTAATGATTCTGTCTTTCTCCAGAATCTTCAGATATCTCTGATGATCATCAGTGGAACTCCAATTGTCCATCCTGTAGTAGTCAAACTCATCCCACAACCCTTTTAGAGTAGCAAAATAATTTGTAACCGACATAGAACCTTGCTCAAGTTTGAAAATTTGACTACTTATCTGATAAATACGCAGCATATCATACTTGCGCCCATACATCTGCTCCAGTGTCCACATATCACCGGCTGTTTTGTTATGAAGAATGACCTGTTTGATACCAGAATTAACAGAATTGAGTATCCAAGTCATTACCAGAATGTTGTCACGCCTCCAAGTACGAAAATTGGGGTCCTTTTCATCTGGTTTCAATTTAGTACTGTGAAGAATATCAAGTTTATCATGGCCTTCAACATAAAGTTCAACAGCAACTGCCCACGATGCATAATTTGTCTCGGTCAATTTTTCCGAGGTTATTTGAAGACCAGGTCCTCCAGTTCCTGTCATTGTGAAAATTGGTTGTACCTGTCCAGAAGAAGTCAAAGGATCTGTAGACATCCCATAACTTTCCCCAGAGATGCTCGCCATAACACACCACAAGAAGAGGGAAAATCTTGTGGCGAGAACAGAAAATCCGGCGGAGGAGATGGAAAATCCGATGAGAACAGAAAATCCGGCTAGCGAGCAGAGGAAAAATAAAAATCCCTTTTTTCACTAGTAAATCGCGCGCTCACAAAAAACTGCTCACAGAGGCAAGTTGAAGCACGATTGAAGAAGACACCTGCCGCCTCTTTGATTTTTTCTCCTTCCGAGATGTGTTTGATCCGTTCAACTCGACGCGGAGCCTCAACCAACTACTGAACCTGATGAATCAGATCCAGATGCTGGACAACGTCCTGTTCTTTTCTGCTTCGGCGGGGCAGAGAGAAGCCACCCGCGGGTTTCGCCGTGGGTGGGATGTGCGGGAGGACGAAGATGCTCTGCACCTTGTTGAGGAGAAGAAGACCGTCGGAGAATGGGAGGCGCTTCCACTGCGCCTTAGGCTTCCTTTTCGCCGACGACAAGAAGAAGAAGAAGGCGCTGGACGGGGCTTGGCTCGCGCGTTCGTGAAGGTTGTTGACGGCGTCGCGTAGCGGAAGACGGTGTCCAGTTCACGTCGAGGAGGAGAGACGGAGAAGAAGATTAACGCTCGCAGGCTTGGTCGCGTTGAGCGTGCGCGAAGAGAGCGGCGTCAAGTGGTTTGGAAAAGCAGAGAAGCGGATGCCGCCGCGTGAGGAAAGAAAAAAAAATTAGGGTTTTGATAAACCTTGCTCTGATATCATGTTGTAAAAAACTTTCAATCACATTAAACCAAGACCCTATACAAAACTTATATAACCTGCCAAACCCTAATGACACAAAAATAGAAAAAGACCTAACTACCCTTGCAACTCAACTCACAACAATGGATAATATAGAAAAACTAATCTAAGGTTTACCTAGTCTTGTGGCTAGGTTTAGATAGAATTTGCTATCTGGATAAATTTAATCATACTCAAGGATTATAATTCCCAGTTATAGTTCCATACAATAATCATACTTATAGTCTCTCCTTTCCCAATATTCTACAACTTATATAAAAATGACAGACCAGCTTGAGATAGGTTGCTTTTGTTCTAGCTTTTGATTTATTTGTGGTTGGAAAATTCAGGTTTCTTGGGAAGCTTTGTCATTGGTAATTAGGAGAAACCCAGATATTCGATGCTTGAAAGCAACTGGTTGTACAAATCTGAATCAGTGTGTTGGAGAGAATCTGGCGTTAACAAGCTATAATGACATAAGAGATCACTTCTTTGAAGTCACTCGTCATTGCATTCTGGAAGAAATGGCATTTGGATGGGGATTTTCTTCCTTATCAGTGGAAGAGCTGCTACACCTGAATTGCTTAAGGGGCATAACTATTGGTCTTGGTGCATCACCAGGCCATCATATGCTGAATGCTCTTCCCAAAATTTGCCCCATGTTGCAGTCTGTTATTCTCATTTTTCAGGTAAAACTTAACACCGTGTCATTTAATCTCACTTGATGCCTTTTCAATCTTTTTTGTTTTTCTTTTATGCAGGTAATTTCTGATAGTATTTTAAGAAGTATTGGGGAATCATTAAAAAACCTAAGGCTTTTACATCTATGTTGTTGTCTTGGTGATTTGACTTCCTTCAATTTTATGGCCGGAATGCATCTTCTGAGGATATTAAGGTTAGAGAGGGTAACCCCATGGATGACAAATGAGGATTTGTCTGTCCTTACTAAGAACTGTCCACTTGTGTTAGAGTTTTCATTGACGGGGTGTAAACGTCTTGATTCAGGTGTTGTACCGCAGGTGTTTGTGTATTTTCAATATATGCATAATGTGTACTAATTGTTTTATTGTTCCAAAACTTTCATGTATTTTCAGCCACACAACAAATCATTGCGGATGGATGGCCAGGCTTGACATTTATCCATTTGGAGGTTTGCATGCTTTTCGTACTATTTCCTTGTGCTACCAAAATCTGAATGCTACTGCTAATATGTTGTCGATTATATTTAGGGTGGGAAAATTATTGAAAATTCATACCGAAAAATTTATACCGTGATTATTTTCTGGGGTGGTTTTCAAAAGTACACTGATTTATGATGAGCTTTGTTTTTATGAAAAGAACCACTAAAATATAAAATTGAAGGAGATATAAGTTCCAAAAACATATTTAAGATTATTGTGTTTATAATAAATTGTATTTATATGATTTAATAATTTTGAATTTATAAATGATATGAAATTTATACTATATCGAAATTCTGGTATATCGAACATTCGGTAGACCAAATCTTTGATAAAATATTGATATAATATTCTTTATATCGAAATTTTCAGTACGATATACGATATCATATATAAAATTTGGTATTTCATACTGAACCAATCCTAATTATATTTATTAGTAAATGAAAATCATTTTGGAATGCTTAAGAAAATTATCTTTAAATGAAGTAGCATTTGAAGTTAAGTTTTAAGCAAGCTAGATGATACAAATTTCAAATACATAGCATATCTTATGCCTTGCAGGATCTTGTAACTTTCCATTTCTATTATCAAAATTCAGGGAGGCTAGATGCAATTTTTTGAATTTTGTGGTACAACTGGCAGTATTTGTTGCCCTCTGGTTGCCGAGATTTACCTTATCTTTACTTGTCAGTTTATATATATATATATATATATATATATATATACCTAAAAGCTTATGAATTGCAGGAATGTGGACAAATTACTTCAAGTGGGGTTTCTTCTCTTTTCAATTGCAAGGCTATTAAGGATTTATTGCTGCGGCACAATGTGAGTATTTAGCTAATGGTGGCAAAGTGAGTACTTAGCTAATGCTTCTATTCAACCTAGTCCATAATGTGCTCCATTAAACATTAAATTCAAAGTCTTTATCAGTTCTCTCATCTTTTGTTTGCTTGTTTCTTTTTTCTCTACCTAATTTTTTGTTATTCTGGGACGTTAGAACTGATCACAGGGAAAAGAGATTATGAATAGGACTGGAATTACGCTGCAATTGAAAATTTGTCTCTCTCATCGTTATTATTTCATGATCACAGGGAAAAGGCATTGGAAGGAAATTCATACATGATGCTACTTCTTCCGTAAGTTATATTCCCTCTCCAAAACCATTTTGTCTATGACTTTGACGATTGATAACTCAATAATTGGTTTTCCTCATCATTATAGTTGCCACTCCTACGGAAACTAGCATTGGATCTCTGCGATGCTTGTGAA
This sequence comes from Boesenbergia rotunda, assembly GCA_024364735.1. Taxonomy (NCBI): domain Eukaryota; kingdom Viridiplantae; phylum Streptophyta; class Magnoliopsida; order Zingiberales; family Zingiberaceae; genus Boesenbergia; species Boesenbergia rotunda. The sequence goes on from JAGFNQ010007450.1 coordinate 164,565, forward strand.
GGAGGTTTTGACAGTCCACAAGTAAGGGGCCTTGGTTATCAAGTTTATCACTCGAGCTTTTAAACTTTATTCTCAACTACATTCTTCATTTCAGTATGCTGAAAGGTGCTTTCTCAATGCGGTGATGATAAGTCGTTGCAAGTCCCAGAAATGTGCATTCGAGTCTCTTGCGGTTGGGATTTGCCGGTCAGTGCACAAGGACACAATCGTTCTTGAATGGAACTGCAAGGAGGCAAGAACATCAGTGGTGAAGGAGAGGATCTAGGGCACAAAACTATATCCTTGCATGGCATTCCGTGTTATTCATTAGATTTAACATTTCATTGCTTAAATTTTGTTTATATGGTCCTTATGTATGGTAGACGGTTTTCCAACTGATTTATCTATTGTAAATTTAGAGTAGAGTTTATGGCTATTCAAACGTCGATCTTTAAAATATTTATTCGTAGTGAAATTGGAACTTTGATATTGCCCTTCAAGTGTTCGTGGTGAATATATTTGTAAAGTTTTTAGATTATTCATGCGATTGCACACTCTAAAATAGCTTCATATAAATATTCAAATCCGACCAATTCAAATTAGGTATCATTCAGCCATCTTTTCTTGAAATTGTTAAGAGGACAGCTTCATTTTTTTTTTACTCTAAAAAAATTGATAACGTTCATTTCAAACGGTCAAATATCGTTGATCTCTCAACTAGATATAGATAGATAAATTATGAAGAATAATTTTGCCCTAGCATAATGATTTTTTGCATAGAAAAAGTCAGGCATCCAACGAACATTTTGTATCTATTGAGAATTAACTCCAAGATCTATTAAAATAAATACTCATGTAGGTATTAATTGTGTGAACCCGTAGGGGCGATGACGGCTTCATCTTTGCTACAATAGCATGGAGGCTAGTGCGCCCTAGGCTATGATGTAGCGGTTAGGTTCCCTAAGTGATTAATCAGATATTTAAGAATCGAATCCTAACCACGATATACTATAGAGATTTTTCTAAGGTCGGATGATAACCTTAAAAATGTTGATCATTTAGATGAGTCTAGGGGTGTAAACGAGTCAAGCCGCTCGCAAACTATTCGGGTCCCGGTTCGATAGAATCTCGTTCGAGCTAGTTTAATAAAGCTCGTTAATATTAACGAATCAAACTCAAACTCAGCAGTATTCAACTCGTTAGCTTGTGAACAGGCTCGTTAATAAGCTCGTAAGCTAGTTCGTAAAATATAAAATTAATATTTAACATTAAATATATAATTTTGACACTTTTACATTTAATAAATATAAAATATCCAATAAAGCTCATTTGTATGAATAAAATCATATATTTTAATAAACATTTTATATTTTTTAGAATATATAATTTATTTTTTCAATAAATTGATGAATAATTTAATTAATAATTTATATTTGGTAAGTTCGTTTAGGGCTCGATTAGGCTCGAATATGCTCGCGAGTCATCACTATAGTCGATAAATTAAGCTCGAGCTCGGCTCGATAATAAACGAACCAAACTCAAACTCTCAGGTATTCGGCTCGGCTCGGTTCGATTATAGCCCTAGATGAGTCTCTATGAGCGCTTTTCAATTTACAATATGATCTGATAGGGTTGAATAGCTCGGGGCCAGCCCGGGGGATGACGAAGTTGCGTGGCGCGGCACATCGGATCGAAGCGACCCGGGCCTCGGGACCCCCTTCGGGAGATGCGCCCAGAAGGGTCAGCTAGAAGACTCCCCGGAATCACCCCGAGGGGTTGGGCCCCGAAAGCACCTCGGGATTGATGATGCAGTCTGACCCTGATTATTATTTTGATGTTGACACCGATTTTAGTTTAGGTTAATGAGATGATTGGGATTAAGTCCTGGTCGGGGACTGGGCACGGATTGGATGAAATCCTGGCTTGGGAAGCCAGGTCCTAGCTTGGGAAGCTAGGTTGGATGAAATTCTGGCTTGGGAAGCCAGGTCCTAGCTTGGGAAGTCGGTCCTAGCTTGGGAAGCTAGGTTGGATGAAACCCTAGCTTGGGAAGCCAGGTCCTGGCTTGGGAAGCTAGGTTGGATGAAACCCTGGCTTGGGAAGCTAGGTCCTAGCTTGGGAAGCCAGGTCCTAGCTTGGGAAGCTAGGTTGGATGGAACTCTAGCTTGTGAAGCCAAGTCCTAGCTTGGGAAGCTAGGTTGGATGAAACCCTGGCTTGGGAAGTCAGGTCTTAGCTTGGGAAGCTAGGTTGACTGAAACCCTGGTGAGTGAAGCCAGGTCCTAGCTTGGGAAGCTAGGTTGGATGAAATCCTGGTGAGTGAAGCCAGGTCCTAGCTTGGGAAGCTAGGTTGAAGTCTCGGTGAGTGAAACTGGGCACGGAGTCTTAGTCCGGGGGACTGAGCACGAGTCAGAGAAGGCTGGGAGCCCGTTCTCTTGACTTAGAGTGGAATTGTCATTGGCTGGATCGGTCTGGTGACCGATCAGGGAAGTTGGCACGAACTTCCTTCGTGGATCGGTCTGGTGACCGATCCAGTGATGATTGATCGGTCTGGTGACCGATCAGGGAGCATACAGAGACTTTGGTTGTTCGGCTCCTGATCGGTCTGGTGACCGATCAGGGAGAGAACAGAAGCTTTTCTATTCGGCTCCTGATTGGTCTGGTGACCGATCAGGGAGACCTTCAGATCGTTTTGGTGAACGATCAATTGTCGCAAGCTTCTCACTATATCCGATCAGGCTGGAGCCTGATCGGTCGGAGAGTGACCTGATCGGTCACCAGACCGATCAGGACACACTCTGATCGGTCCGGTGACCGATCAGTGGGTTTTGGCTGC
>JAGFNQ010007450.1:168061-192580 GCA_024364735.1 Boesenbergia rotunda
GTTGCTAACCCTTAAGTGCAGAAATCTCAAAAAGAGCAAAGTATTTGTGTCTGGCTACATTCACCCCCCTCTCTAGCCATCCAAGCACCAACAAGTGGTATCAGAGCTTGGGGCTCTGTTCAAGCGGCTTAACATCCGAGAGCTAACAACGATGGCTTTGAGAGAAGGATTTAGCACCACCCGACCTCTCTTCTTCGACGGATCCGATTTTCAATATTAGAGGTCTCGCATGGAGTACTACCTCAAGACCGATATTGGAATGTTGTTCTCCATGAAGGAAGGCTTCACCCCTCCAAGAGATGAAGAGGGAAAAGAGTTGGAGTCCTCGCGGTGGTTGGCTGAGCAAACGCGCAAAGGAGAAGCCGATGCGAAGGCGGTGGTTACCTTGCAATGTGGAATGAACAAGGACCAACTAATCAATGTTGGTCCCTTTACAAGCGCAAAGGATTTATGGAACAAGCTCATCGAACTCCATGAGGGCACCCGAGACTCGAGAATAGCCAAGAGGGACTTGTTTCATAATCAACTACAAAATCTCTCCATGAAGGAGAGTGAAACGGTAAGTGACCTTCATAGTAGATTCAAAGAAGTTCTCAACGGTCTCCACTCTATTGACGAAAAGGTCGAGAACCGCGACCTTGTGAGGTATGTTTTAAAAGCTTTTCCAAGGAACGCCTTGTGGTCATCCATGGTGGATGCCTACAAGGTTTCTAAAGATTTGTCAATTGTCAAATTGGATGATTTATTTTGTGAAATGGAGCTCCATGGAATGGCTAACAAAGGCCCCAAGGAGAAGGGGATTGCACTTGTGGCAGGGGAAAAGACCAAGAAGGAGAAGAAGAAGGAGAAGGAAGTCTCTTCATCTTCATTCGAGTCCGAGTCCGAGGAGGATGACAGCGAGTCTTCATCCTCTGACATAGCCAACTTTGTAAGGAGGATGATGAGGAAGAGCCGACGCTACAAGGGCAAAGGTAACCTTAGTGAAGTTAAAATTGATAAAGGTAATGTCACTTGCTTTGAGTGTAGCAAGAAAGGGCACTACAAGAAGGATTGCCCAAAGCTAAAGAAGAAGGAGGAGAAATCAAAGAAGAAGAAGAAGGCCTTGAAGGCCACATGAGATGAATCGTCCTCTAGTTCATCTGAAGAAGAGAAGGAGGAGAAGAGTACACGCCATGTAGCTCTCATGGCTATTGAAGGTGAGGAGAGCAGTGATGAATCCATGGACTTCTCAAACGCGGCTTCATCATCTTCGGATGATAAAGAGGTAATTTCTCCTGAACTAGACAAATGTTATAGAACCATTGCATGTTTAACCGAATTGTTAAAGAAGTCAAAAGAAAAGGTTAAATCATTGAAAGTAGAAGTAGAACAATTGAAATCCTCTAAGGTTGAGGATATTGATGATTTGCGTGTAGAAGTGTTAGAAGATGAAAACCAAGCCTTGAAGGGTGAGGTTGAGAGACTCAAGAATATTCTTGAGAAATTCTCAACTAGCTCCAAGACTTTGGATATGATCTTAAATGCACAAAAGGAGGTTTACAACAAGGCCGGTATAGGTTACCGACCTAAAGAACCGACTTTTGTTTCCTTGATGTCTAGGACTGATGTTAGACCACTTAAGACTCCTAGGGTTCAAAGGAAAATGGTCAAGGCATGGGTGCCTATGTTTTGCATTGTAGGTGTCTTAGGTCCCAAGATTTGGGTACCTAAATCTTTTATCTTTCGTATTGTGTAGGTCGTGATTGAGGGGGAGCATCTATTAACTTGGTTCATTGATAGTGGGTGCTCCAAACATATGACCGATGATAGATCCTTATTCACTACCCTTGAAAGAAAAAGTAGAGGTAATGTTTCCTTTGGTAACAATGGTAGTCTTAAGGTTGCAGGGATAGGAGACATTCAAATATCCGAATATCTTAGGATTAAGAATGCCCTTCTAGTCAAGGGGATGACATTTAATCTCCTAAGTGTCTATCAATTGTGTGATGCGGGTTACACAATCGATTTCCATTCAAGTCAATGTCTAGTTAGACAAAATGACACACTTGACACGGTACTAGTAGGCACAAGGGTAGATAATATTTATCAAGTTTCTTTTAAAAGTGCTATTAATGCTTCTGTTAAGTGTTTCATGTCAAGAGAAGATGAGTCCACCCTTTGGCACTGGAGATTGGCACACGTAAACATGAAGAACATCCAAAAGTTGGCCAACAAGGGACTAGTTCGTGGCTTACCAAGCATCAAGTACGAAAAGGAAAAGATTTGTGATGCATGTCAAATGGGTAAGCAAACGAAATCTTCACACAAAGGTAAAAGCGCTGTAAGTACTTCTACCGCTCTGGATTTACTACACATGGACTTATTTGATTGTAGCACAATTATATCTTTGAATGGTAGTAGATATTGTTTTGTAATCATTGATGATTTTACTAGATATACTTGGACCTATTTTCTAAAATATAAGGATTAAACCTTAGATGTTTTTATTTCATTTTGTAGAAGAGTTGAAAATGAAAAATCATCAACAATTAAAACAATTAGGAGTGATCATGGATACGAATTTCAAAATCAAAGATTTTTAGAGTTTTGTCAAGAGAGAGGGTATAGACACGAGTTCTCTACTCCTAGAACACCACAACAAAATGGTGTTGTAGAGAGGAAGAACCGAGTCTTACAAGAGGCCGCATGAAGCATGCTCAATGAGTACTCCTTACCGAGTTACTTATGGGCGGAAGCTGTGAACACAGCTTGCTACATGCAAAACCGAGTCCTCATACATAGATTTCTAGAGAAGACTCCTTACGAACTTTGGTTTGGAAAACTACCTACAGTTAAACATCTAAGGGTGTTTGGGTGTAAGGTGTTTATTCTAAACACCAAGGACCATCTTAGAAAGTTCACAGCGAAAGCTGATGAAGGGATACTAGTCAGGTACTCCCTCGTCAGCATAGCTTACAGAGTCTATAACAAGAAGTCTAGATTAGTTGAAGAGTCTTCTGATGTTGTTTTTGAGGAAATCCCAAAAGTGATTGATCAATCAGAAGATGTAGATGAAGTTCAATTCGAACTTAGGAAACTAAGTTTGGATGGAAGTCCGAGTGTTGTAGATGATGCTGATGAATCTGATGACGGTGAGCCTAGACAACATGAAGCTTAGCCGGACCCTAAGGCTGAGCCTGTGTCTAGTGACACCATCCAAGAAGCACCTCCGACACCAAGGCAAACTAGGTTAGCCTCTAGTCATCCCCAAGACCAAATTGTTGGAGATATCCACCATGGGGTCAGGACTAGATCATTCTTTAGAAATGAGGCTAATGAGGTTGCTCTAATTCCGAAATTGAACCTAGGAAAATTGACGAGGCATTGCATGATCCCGATTGGATCATTGCCATGCAAGACGAATTAGGTCAATTCAAGAGAAGCCAAGTTTGGGACTTAGTCCCTAGACCTAAGAAGACCACTATTATTGGAACCAAATGGGTCTTCAAAAATAAATTGAACCATAAGGGAGAAATCGTAAGAAACAAGGCACGCTTAGTAGCCAAGGGCTACAGTCAAGTTGAAGGCCTTGACTACGATGAGACCTATACTCCCGTGGCACGATTAGAATCCATCCGATTGATGCTTGCATTTGCAGCACATAGAAGTTTCAAACTCTACCAAATGGATGTCAAATCGGCCTTCCTGAATGGTTTCATAAGAGAAGAGGTCTATGTCGAACAACCTCTGGGGTTTGAGAATTTTGAATTTCCAACCCACGTGTTCAAGCTCAAGAAGGCGCTCTACGACCTTAAACAAGCACCCCGAGCTTGGTATGAGCGGTTGTTGACATTTCTCATTGAAAAAGGCTTTGTGAGAGGACAAATAGACCCTACACTATTTCTACGAAGAGATGGTGACAATATATTTGTAGCCCAAGTATATGTCGATGACATAATTTGTGGGTCAAACAATAAAGGCTATTTGAACGAATTTATTGGACACATGGAGAGTGAATTTGAGATGAGTCTAGTGGGAGAGTTGACTTTCTTCCTTGGACTCGAAATCAAACAAACTCGAGACGGGATCCATGTGCACCAATCAAAATACACTCAAGAGATGCTCCGAAAATTTAACATGAGTGATTCTAAAGAGGTTACCACTCCCATGGCTACAAACACATGATTAGACAATGATGAGAGTGGTAAACCAGTTGACTTAACTCAATATCGGAGCATGATAGGTAGTTTGCTATACCTCACAGCTAGTCGACCTGATATTCTTTTTGCTGTGGGTATGTGCGCTAGGTACCAAGTCTGTGCCAAGGAATCTCACTTAATTGCTGTTAAATGAATTCTGAGATACCTTAAGGGCACAATTGGAGTTGGTCTTTGATACCCCCCTACCGAGTCATTTGACCTAATTGGCTATACCGATTCCGACTATGCTGGGTGCAAGTTGGATCGAAAGAGCACAAGTGGGGGTTGCCAATTCTTAGGATCATCATTAGTTAGTTGGTCAAGTTGGAAGCAACATTGTGTTGCTCTCTCCACGACCGAGGCAGAATATATCCCCATGGGAGAGAGTGTTTCACAATTGTTGTGGATGATTCATACACTAGAGGACTATGGATTAACCTACAAGGGTGTGCATGTGTTGTGTGACAACATAAGCACAATAAACCTAACAAAGAATCCAGTCTATCATTCTAGAACCAAGCATATTGAAGTGCGTCACCACTTCATTAGAGATCATGTTGCTAGAGGAGAAATTGTACTCTCACATGTAGAGTCAAAATCGAACCTAGCAGACATTTTCACTAAACCACTCCCCGAGAATGAATTTAGTTTCTTAAGGAGGGAGTTGGGAATGTGTCGTGCTTCATAAAATTGATAAGAGAACAAAACCCTTCATGATTATTTCAAATTGTTGGGACACAATTATTGGGCAACTTGGGGACATCTCACATAAACTATAAGGTTTAACAAAATATTTTTGTTTGCTAGAAATGGGGTGAGATGTTAGGATCAATCTAATTACTCAATATGTTAATGCATCCCTTGAGGAATTAGGTTGACGAGATAATAATCATTAAGTTGACCAAGTATGGGGAAAACCAATGCATAACATATGTGTATTTGGCTCCATGATCATACTTGGACATTCCAATCAAGGAAACTTGATTGGAGACTTATTTTGATACAACCTTGCTTTAAATTGGATGAATGATTTGATTGAGTTTGACTTCACTTGGTTGGAGCAAATTGATTTATTGAATCATAAGGACACAACCCTTGATTGCAAATGTGGATGAGGGAACTGTAACACCCCAAGATTTTTCAATGTAAAATCATGACAACGTATGAAAAATGGTTATAATGAAATGATATAAATTTCATGTAATCACATGCTATGAAATGTCATGAATGCATGAAATATCATATTCATGAATATGAAATATTAAAAATATTATGAAATAATATTTATGAAATATTATGAATTCATGAAATATTATTAATATTATGAAATTTCATGATGGGCTTGGTTTAATGGGATTTGATATGGATTAGTGCAAATTGTGATAAAAAGAAGAAGTAGAAAGGAGGAAGCAAGGATTGAACCTTGAACCTCCTAGTTGCACTCACCATGTCATAACCAATGAACCAAGCAATATTTCATGTAGAGGGAATAAGGAACATGCTTGTTAAAAGCTAGGGAAGTGAAGAGACATGTCTCTTCATGAGAAAAGTATAAATAAGGAGATGAGAAGTTAGAGTAACTTCCTCTTCTTCTTCTTCCTTTTCTCTTCTCCATCGAAAATCCACTCCTCTCCCTTGTGTTTTCGAAATTTCAACCCTAGGGTTCTAACCCTAGGGCAATTGCAAGGAGGAAAATCCAAGTGCCTTGCCCTCTACCAAGTCCAAGGAACCCTAGAGAAGATTTGGAAGAAAAGGATTTTCACATACCCTCCAAGTGTAGGGTACCCTACAGTTTAAGAGAAGGTGAAATTCCAGCGCTAGGATGTAAGTGTCCTCTCGCCTGCAGTATAATTGCTATTGAATGTTTGTTTGTGTATTTCTTTTGAAAAATCACAAGGATCTTCCTTGTAGAAGTTTCGGCCACCCTTGGATTGGGGGTCCAAGAGAAGGTTTTTGATCCAACTTTGATGCATGGGAAGACCTTGGGACTTAGGGTATACATGTAGATGGATTTTTCTTCATGGTGTCAAGAACAAAACCTAGGGTTTGTCCTTGTATGGGTTTCGGCCACTTCCTAAGGGATGTGTGTGGCAACTTTTCAATACATGAAAATAACCCTTAAGACTTAGGGTATACTCATATGTGATGTTTCCAAATTTTTGGAAGGACAAAATTAGGGTTTGGTACCCTACAAGGTTCGGCCAAGAGGAGGAAGGCTAGGGTTTTTGAGTTGCTTGCTATCCTATTATGTTCTCATGAATAGTAGTGTAGATAACATGTTTGTGTGAATGTTTGTGTGAAGGTTGGATGTCAAAAACCTAGCCTAGCCATTTTACACCATTCGGCCACCCTTGTAAGTTAGGGTTAGTGGAAGCTAACCCCACTTTGAAGTATAAACCATGTTTCAATTGTTAACATGAAGTACACTTGAGGTGTTTGTAGAAATGCAGGAATGAATGCTTGATTGGAAAATCAAAGAATTCCCTACACTTGATTTTCAGCCAACCGTGGTTCTAGGGTTGGGAAGTCCTTAATGAAACCATGAAGCATGCTACACTTATATGATGTGTGTATAAATTATGTGACCTATCTTGTTAGGTATAAAAGCATGCCTTATAGCCCATGGGGCACTCTTATGACATGAACATGATGTGGTTGAGATGTGGTTGATAATATGCTTAAAAAAGGGATACTCTATTGAAACTGGGATCAAGAGCACCCGAATGTGTGGTGTGTCCCTAGGGGATCAAGAGCACCCTTGATGAGTGGTGTGTCCCTTTAAGATGTGATTAAGAGTACCTTTAGGCATATACATATATGAGTAATTGCATGATAAATTACTTTACTTTGAAAGTCGTGTACCCGACTCGGAAGGGGGTCGTTAAACAAATCCAATGTGCATGTTAACTGAAGGTCATGGCATTGGTAGGACGGAAGGGTCCTGCTCTAATTAGATTGGTGGCTCGCTACCCCAATTTATTAGGGAACGCGCTTGATGTGGTACTACAACTGGGCCCTGGATGACATTGTATTTTTAAGTACTTACCTTTATGGAACTTTTTGAAAAGCATATTTTTCTCATTATGTGATGATCTTGTTCTGTAAGTACTTAGAGATATTTGATGTGATGCTTATGATGCTTTGATGAGATGCTTATGATGCTTATAATCTTGTTCTATCTTGATTACTGAGTACATGATATGATGTATCGATATGGTTTTGCGAGTAGGCCCGGATTCTTACTAAGCATGTTTTGCTTACTAGTTCATGTTGTTTTTCTTATGCTGCAGATAGCGGTAAGAAATACTTGAACTAAAGGAAGAGGCAGAGAGAAAGCTAGAGGATGTGTGTGGTGATGGCTCGGGAAAGAACGAAAGATTCTTATCTACCTTCTTTTTGTCTAGAATCTAAACTGCTTCCAATAAAAGATTGCAATTGTATTACTATACTCTGAATGTGTGATGATTATGTCTACTCTACTGTTGATTAAGTTTAGAGATATGAAACCTATGTCATGTTAGATAACACTATCATTAATGTCTAATTCTTGTAGTATGCATGCTAAGTAAAATGCTAGATATTTACTATTTCCTGTTGCTTATGAATGCTTCTTTTGCATGTATCTAAGACTAGGTAACTCTTGCTATATTCTTACCATGCCCCTTTGCCCAATACTGTGCTCTATCTTGTTCAAACCATGTTTAGATCAGTAACTTATTTAGATCAGTAAATTATGAAGTTAAATGATCTCTCTATTATGTTGTAGTTGCATGGATGATATGAAAAACCTTGCTTGGTAAATTAGTCTTCAATAAGCATGCTTACTACACTTCTTGTATTGTAATTGTTTTGTTTGGATATACATGCTTAACATGATATATGAGATGAATGTATGGACCCGTAACCCCGCCTTTAGGGTAGATATAAGGACGGACGTTACAGGAACCCCTTAGGGTTTAGAGGACACAATTCTGTTTGAATTAAGGGCTGTTAGGTTGTTTGAAACGGGAATTTCTGATACATATCGGGAATTTCAGATTCCTCTGATATCTGATCGGTCCATAGACCGATCAGGAGTGGGCTGATCGGTCCACAGACCGATCAGTAAGCTCACAGAAGGCTCACAATCTTCTGTTTGATCCCTTATCGATCCACAGACCGATCAGGGACCTCCCTGATCGGTCACCGCACCGATCAGGGGTTGGCCTGATCGGTCATGCAGACCGATCAAGCAATTCCTCGACATCCCACTGAAATCCCTCTATGTTGGCCTGGATCGGTCCACTGACCGATCTAGCCCCCTGGTGATTGGTCCACTGACCGATCAGGAGGGTCACAGAAAATCTCACAAACTCTCTGTTCGCTCACTGATCGATCGGCAGACCGATCAGAGGCTTCCCTGATCGGTCACCCGACCGATCAAGACCCAGCCAGACCGATCAGGCTGGAGTCTGATCGGTCTGGGTACTCCAGGATCAAACGGTCGATCGGTCGATCGCATTAAATTTTGGTTGGTGGATCAGTCCACCAACCTATTAACCCTCTACCCTTACTCCTTCAACCCTAGCCGACCTGAGCATCTTCTTCCTGCGAGTTCTAGCGTTCTTTCTTTTCTTCCTTCACGCGAGCTCTCTGAGTGTTCAACGAGATCTGTTGTTGCGAGTTTGAGCTTGAGTCCTCTCAAGCGAGCCATCTGTGTAGCACTCTGTGTTGTCTCCACAAGCTGTTGAGCTTCTCTCCTGCTCGAGACGTTTGAGTTCATCTCCTGCGTTCAGATCTCCTCTTGCGCAAACTTTCAGAAAGTATTTCTTTCAGCAAATCTCACTCGATGGCACCCAAGTGAGTGTGTTTATCATTATTGCAGTTTTTCTTTGATGACTATCTCATGAACTGTGATTTTGTGAACTAATCATGGATTTTATTTGTTGTGTCATGCCCTACCTTCAATCCCATTGATCTTTTGGTATTGTGATGTGGTTGACGTGACCTAACCCTATCAAACCTTACATTACATGATCAAACTTGTGTGTTCACTTCACTGATTAATCCCATATTTCAATTTGTTGTCGTGACCCTTTTCCTTTCCTTTGATCAAATTGTTGTGTATGTCTTGATTCAATTTGTTGCCTTTGGCCTTTCATCAGATGTTTAGAAAATCTCCCAAGGGTAAAGAACCTCACGATCCAGGGCTAGACCCCAACCTTCTTCTGATACTAGATTTCAAAATGCTCATTTCGCATTGGCCTTTCACAGTCACACTTTCAAACTCCTACCTTGTCGAACTATGGACCGAGCGTTTGTTTACGAACACTGTCCGTCAGTACGACAAATCATTGAGTTCTTCGAACTGGGATCCATTCTTTTTCTTGAGCGGCCAATCAATTTTGATTTCATTTCTGAGTTTTATAACAATCTTGTCAGTGGCGAAGGTACAGGGTATAGGACCCGGGTCGCCCGAACCAACCTCGAGTTTGATTTATCCTCTTTCACTACCTTTCTAGCCTGTTGACGATCAAATAATGATTTTCCACTCTTCCCGTATTTTAGAATCCTTTACCGGCCCCTTTCGATGGAGTCACCCCTGACTCCATCTACGAGTATTTTTTCCACCATCCCAGGTCGGGGGGTCTTGGTGAGCCTGTCGGTGATTTCCCCATGTTTGCTACTCTTAGCCTATTCCCATCTGATTATGTTCTTTTCAAAATTATAATCAACTGTCTTGTGCCTATCACCTCGAAGCCTCTAGCAGAGATTCGTTCCTTTCACTGCTTGATGCTCTACGGGATGCATCTGTTGGTGCAGGAAGCACCTAAGTCGAACCTGGGTTTTGATATTGGCAAAAGGGTTCAAAAGTTAAGTATTATCTGTGTTCTAATGTGTTCATTAAGTGTGCAGAAAGAAGTCCTAGCGAAGGACTGCTAGGCACCTAGCTAAGGACTGCTAGGCAGCAAAAACCTAAGACCTGGCGAAGGACTACTAGGCACCTAGCGAAGGGCTGCTAGGAGTCGAAGACCTGGCGAAGGACTTCTAGGCACCAGGCGAAGGACTGCTTGGTACAGAAGCCCTAGCAAATGATTGCTAGGCACCGGGCGAAGGACTGCTTGGTACCCAAGACCTGGCGAAGGGCTGCCAGGCACCTGGCGAAGGACTGCTGGGCAAAAGTCCAACCAGAGGAGCCGGTTGGCAAAAGGTAAACTCTCCTGAGAGAAGTAGGTGAGGACGCATTCCCCGTAGAGGGAACAGTAGGTGTCAGTTCGACCTAGGGTTCCATTTGGGAGACCCAAAGTCAGAACCAAGACAGCTACGACTGTAAAATTATCTAACACTCTTACCTTGTTGTTTTGGAACTAACCCTGGATGCAGGACTGAAGGAACGAGTTTCTGCAGCTCAGAACACCCCAAAGGAGAGGGGCAGCAGCTGGGCAGGGCGCCCTGGAGGTCCCGGGCGCCCCAAGGTCAAAACAAACAACCAAGCAAAGAGTTGCTTCGAAACTGCTCTAAGCAGGGCACCTGGAGGTCCCGGGCGCCCTGAGTCAAACTAAGAAATGAACCGAAGCAAAAATCAAACCGTGAAGCCTGTTGATCGAGTCAAGCAGGGCGCCCCCGGCAGCCAGGGTGCCCCCAGCAGCCAGGGCACCCCCAGTGTCCCGGGCGCCCCCGTTAGCTCCGAGCCCTATTTTGAAGGGATAAGGGCTGACCGAGCTGCGGATAGGGGTTTGCGGATCCAGAGGCACATGGAGGGCGCCCTCGACGTCCAGGGTGCCCCCAGGTGCACTATAAAAGGGGTTCGACCCCCAAGGCTTCAGAACACACTTTTCCAACGCCCCAACGCTCTTCGCTCAAGCGCTCTGCTCCGGAAACTTCTGATCTCGAGGTTCTAACGCCGACGACGACCCTACACACTGAAGTACGATCCACACCGGGTGTCGGTAACGAAGAGTTCAATTATTCCTTTTACTGCAATACTATTGTACAATTCTCTGTAAACCTTTGCGCATTATAGAATTGCCCGCAGTAAACGGTCAAGGACCGTGGGCCTTGGAGTAGGAGCCGACCGCGACTCCGAACCAAGTAAATCCTTGTGTTCGTGTGTGTTTTTATGTTAATTTTCCGCTGCGTATTCTCTCTCTAATCCAAAACCGTTTTACGATATTCACCCACCCTCTATCGTATTCTCTCGATCCAACAGCATTGGCAGTTAGACTTTGATATCGTGACGACCATCTATTTCTTTATTATCTTCTATAGTCAGATCGACCGTCAGACCGTCTACATGCCTTTTGGGCACATTATTACTGACTAGCTTCATTCAGTTGGTATTGATGTGACCAAGGGCAGGATCGTGCCGATGGTTCGGTAGGACTGCAGACTTGGCCGATGCTCATTCGTCAAGTCTGGCATTGTTGTCGGACCTCATGGTCTTAGATGGAAGGATGGTCGGGGATTGGGGGAGTTACCTAGAGTCGCACATATTCCAGGAGCTGCAGACCAGGCTGGACATCATGATGCTCCTGCTGCCGAGCGAGACTACTACGAGGCGGATCTTGACCTCCGCTGGCAGATTGCTGAGCTGGAGCAGACTGTCCAGCATGGACTTCATATTTCGGAGCTTTGGCGGTAGGATGTCAGGTCTGAGATCTTTGGGCTACATGCCGATCAGCGGGCGACTGATGCGCGGGTTGCTGCGATGCATGCCCAGCAGCAGTCATGGTTCGAGGAGTGGCGCGTGTGGGCCGCTGGTCATCCTTACCAGTCCACATTTCCTGGAGCTGCGCCCTCCAGCAGCACTACACCAGGGTCCTTCCTACCTGACGATGACACTACCTACGACCCCTATGCAGGCTGATGACCCCCCCCTCCCGTCGAAGATTGATTGTGGTTGTTCTCTGACTTTGATCTTGCCTCCATGATTTGTGATATGACTGTTATGACTTTGTGCTGTATTTGTCTATGCTTTGATGCATTACTATGCATCTGACTATTTCGTGTACTACTTACTATCTTATGTTGATTGCTAGTTCATGTTTTTTTTCTATTTTGTGTTCATATGATACGTATGATTGTTTTACCCTGCTTTACCTTTATCATATGTTTTCATATGCCTTCAAAATTAATCATATCCTTTCTTTGTTTTTGGGGGTGACCCCTGGGTTGAGGGGGAGGAATTTTTAGAACTTAACAACCAGTCTACACCCTTTTCGGTGTTTGACAAAGGGGGAGAGTGTGGTTAGTTAAGTTTAGAATGTTTATGAGTATAACTGTTATAGGGGGAGGATCCTGATTCTCCTACGTTAATGAAATTCGATACAATTAATTTCAAACTCCTAAACTTAAAATCGGGTTGTCAAACAACAAAAAGGGGGAGATTGTTGATGCGGTCTGACCCTGATTGTTGTTTTGGTGTTGATACCGATTTTAGTTTAGGTTAATGAGATGAGTCTGGTTTAAGTCCTGGTCGGGGACTGGGCACGACGTTCGGTGAGTGAGGCTGGGTGACTGAAACCCTGGTGAGTGAAGCCAGGTCCTAGCTTAGGAAGCTAGGTTGAATGAAACCCTGGCGAGTGAAGCTAGGTCCTAGCTTGGGAAGCTAGGTTGACTGAAACCCTGGTGAGTGAAGCCAGGTCCTAGCTTGGGAAGCTAGGTTGAAGCTAGGTTGAATGAAACCTTGGTGAGTGAAGCCAGGTCCTATCTTGGGAAGCTAGGTTGGATGAAACCCTGGTGAGTGAAGCCAGGTCCTAGCTTGGGAAGCTAGGTTGGATGAAACCCTGGTGAGTGAAGCCAGGTCCTAGCATGGGATGCTAGGTTGAATGAAGTCCCAGTGAGTGAAGCTGGGCACGGAGTCTTGGTCCGGGGGACTGAGCACGAGTCAGAGAAGGATAAGGAGCCTGTTCTCTTAACTTCTGGTGGAATTGGCCTTGGCTGGATCGATCTAGTGACCGATCAGGGAAGTTGGCACGAACATCCGTCGTGGGTCGGTCTGGTGACCGATCCAGAGATGTCTGATCGGTCTGGTGACCAATCAGGGAGAGAGCAGAAACCTTGTTTGGCTTCTGTTTGACTTCTGATCGGTCTGGTGACCGATCAGGGAGAGATCCCGATCGTTCTGATGAACGATCAGAGGGATCTCAGAGCCCTTCTGTGAAAGAATCGTGATCGGTCAGGCTGACCGATCAAACATCGCTAGCTCCTCCTTATGACCGATCAGGCTGGAGCCTGATCGGTTATGTTGGGACCGGGTGCATGTCGACAAGGATACGAGTTCGTAAAATTTTAAATTTTTACGTGCAGCGGAAGAATTTGCATAAAATAATTTCCTAAATTATTTTAACTTCGTATCTAGCATGTAACCTTATGGTGTGTTGACATAATCATAAAATAAAACTTTGCGGAAAAGTAAACTAATTTACATTATACCTCTCGTAACTCGAAGTAAGGGACGAGATCCAACCGTAGCGTCCCTTGGAAGCTCCGCCTCTATTCGCGTCCACGCCGAGTTCTCTTCGGGATGACTTCGCAAAGTCACGAGTTTTGTGCCGACGAGAACTACTAGATTCTCGGAAGGCACAACTAGAAGAATAAGAGAAAATAATGGAAAACTAACCAACGAAGTAACGGAATCGAATTCCGAGAAGAGAGGAGTCGCTATCCGCTTCTTCTTCTTCGTGTTCGGGTTCTCCTTCTTCTTGATAGCTCACGCTAACTTCACCTTGGATGTAGGTTGGGTGCGCCGGCCCTAAACCACAAGGTTGGGCGCCGGCCCTAGGCAAGAGAGGGAGAGGGAGAAGAGAAGAGAGATTAAGAGAGAGAGGGAGAGAATAATTAATCTCTTGATTGGAATTAAGGGCTAGCCTTTGGTTCCTTTATATAGTAGCAACTCCTTTGCTAAGTCTCCCTCTAAACTGAATTAACGGAATTAACGGAATTAGTTATAAGAAATTTATCTTATAAATTTTCTTATTAATTATTCCGTTTAAACCGAGTCTTTATTATAAACTAATTTATAATAAAACTAATTCTTCTTCTCTTTAAATTATGGAATAAATTTTTATAAGAAATTTATAAACTTTCTTATTATGAAAAAATCAATTCATAATTGATTTTATAAAATTAAAATAAACCAATTCATGGATTATTTTAATCTTCCATAAAAGAATAAATTTCTATAAATTTTATTTATATAAATTTCTTTATACAAATTTATTTATCCATAATTTATAAAATAAATCGCACTAGATTTATTTTATTAATTAAACCAAAATTAATTGGTTTTCTCCTCTTATTGTGGCCGGCCACCAAAGGGGGTTTTGGCACCCTCTTTGGCCGGCCAAACCAACCCGAACCGCCGCGAATTAAATTCATTTAATTCGCCCAAAAAGCCTTCAAAAGACTTAGCCATTTTTAGCTTCCATTGCGCCTCTGACTAACTCAGATTCGACTTATTTCTCTTGATCGGAAAATCCAATTTTTAACTCGTTTTAAATCCCTCGGATTACTCGTAGTGCGTGTGACTAAATAGGCTTTCGATTTATGTTGGCCGTCTATAATTAACTAATTATAGAACGATCATGAGTGGCACCTAGTAGTACATCATGATCCCCAATTAATCGAAAGATCAACGGTTTGACCTCAGAAGAAATTATTCTGAAACCCTTCAGCAGCTCTAATGAATCGTGCCCCATTCCTTTCACCACCTTATACCCACTTGGTTCAGGACACGGTCTATGGTGTCAGTCCCCACTAGGCTGACTACGTCACACCTAGCCCAAGTAGTGTCTTTCTCGTCCTTTGGATTTCTAATTACTCTCATGTATTTTAGAGACTCTCACTCTAAACATGATATACTCTGGCCAGAGGTTTCTGAGTAACAATCCGACGATAGGCCTGGGTATACATCTCCTCGCAAGGAGTGGTGAATCCTTTGTAGGCTGTTCAAACATCTTCGGGCACTTTGGCTTATACCCAACCATCCTGGGTCCACACCTCCTTGGAGATGCTTGCTTAAGATGTTAAAGTATAAGTCTCCATGATCAAGATGACTTGAACACCGCAAGTCAAAGGAACATCGCACTTAAGCTGCAGTAAGAACTTCATTGACATATCATTATAGATAACCATATGAAGTCTTACAGCTAGTCACTCCAATGAACTAGTTCCCTTAACTAGCATCCATGTTTATCTCCGGACATCCCAATGTCACCAGCCAGTGAGAATCAGCTGATTAGAGAATAACCCATGCTAGTCTCAACAGAATTGATAGTGTCCATTTTTATCAATTCATCGACTAGGGATAATTTCAATACTTCACAATTGCACATTTAGAGATAATCACTAGTTGTGATCCCATCACAAATTCTCTTATGCTGTGAGTTGTATTGCGGACATTCAGTAGATGAGTTCAAGATCCCAATCAAATACACAAAACATGTATACTCAAATAGTGAATTATCATTTATTAATATAAATGTTTACATCATAAGGCGATTGCCTTAGGACACTTCTCTCATATCACTAACAGGATAGGGAGTAGCCTGATCAGTCACCAGACCGATCAGGACACACCCTGATCGGTCAGGTGACCGATCCGTAGGTTCGGCCTGCGAAGCTGAGAAATCCTCAGAAAAGGGGTGGATCGGTCTGGTGACCGATCCACGACTTGGGATCGATCTGGTGACCGATCACTAGAAGTCGCGATCTGAGTTTTCTCACTGTGGACCGATCAGGCTGGAGCCTGATCGGTCTGGGTCTATCCTGATCGGTCCGGTGACCGATCAGGGTCCTCTCTGATCGGTCCAGTAACCGATCAGAAGCTGAACTTTAATTCAAAATGCGCTGTCAGAGTTCTGATCGCGTTCTGATTTCCACTGATACACTACTGATATTTGCTCTGATCGTCTGATTATTGATTCCCTGTTGATTTGCTGTGCTAAACAACTGCTAAGTGTCCAGGTAACTTAGGATTACACAAGGAGAGTCAAACGGAGGCTTTCGCTACAGCAGGTTTGGCTATTTGCTCTCGCAGGATACAACATCTTCTGTCTTCTGGCGAACGACTGGGAATCTGACCTGAGGCTCGACTGGAGGGAGTCTAGAAGAGGTTAGGGGTAGCTTGGCTGTTGCAGATGAGCAGCTGGTGAGCTATAGAGGAGCGTCTGTGACCTGGGAAGAGGCTTATGAGCGGGTAGCGGAGGAGCTTCAGGAAGAACTTGGAATCACTTCTGCTTGAGCGACAACTTTCATTCATCAGACACCTTGAAGCATACTCTTGAGCATTCCTTGGAGCTACTACATCCTGAGAGCTTTGAGCAAGAAAGAGAAGTTTTACAAGCAGACACCACGCGAGAAGGAGGAGCTGGGTGAAGGCTCTTGCTAGGATCTTGCTGGGTTGTGAGTTGTGCATTGTATACTGTCTCTTTCACACTCTGTAAGCTTTCCTAGTCTCTGTGCTGTATTTTCATCATTTTCTTGAGACTATCTGCTTAGAGAGGTTTCTCCACCGAGAAGGAGGTGCTATCTTATCTGGATTTCCCGGGGCTTGATCTGTCGACGATCAAGGGATCGCCCACCTCACAGGCACGCCAAGGAGTAGGGGCAAGTTATCCCCGAACCTTGTATATCCTCGTGTTAGGGTTTTTGGTGTTCTTTGATTTCTGCATTTTTGTTTTTCTGTTTGCTCTGTTTCCGCTGCTGTTGCTAACCCTAAGTGCAGAAATCTCAAAAAGAGCAAAGTATTTGTGTTTGGCTACATTCACCCCCTCTTTAGCCATCCAAGCACCAACAGTCTTAACTACTCGGATTTGAAGTATTAAGCTAACTAATTGTAGAGGACAGCAAAAGAACACTCAAAACTAGGGAATTTCAGCAAGGATTCATTAGAATTCCTAGCTAGACGACAAACAATTTCATTCTCAAGCACATGATTGATAGGAGTAATTCAACAAACACCTTGCATTAAAGTAATAAGAAGTTGGACACATGGAAAAATTCTGCAAAAAGGTAAGCTGTAAATCTAAAGAACTAAGCTGGAAAATTCGGAACTAAGCTGGAAATTACAATTCTAAGCTGAAAATTAATCAAAATTCGGAATCTAGTGAAAGGGGAATGCAGATTGTTTTCTACAGTAAGTAAACAGGAAGAAACAAGCAAAAGAATGCTGGAAATTGTGGTCCGGTGGAGGAAATCTCTGCTCCGATGAAGCTGATCACTTCCCAGCCGGTTTGGAAGATGAAGTGGGTTGTGGAGTCGAAGAACAAGGCTTCTCCAAGCTGCTGATCAGAGAAGAAACCCTTCTCCCATGGCTGTTTGACCGAAAGCTCCTCCCCTTCTCCTTGGCTGCGTGTGTTGCGTGATCCCCTCCCTTGGCTGCCCTAGCTTCCATTTCTAGCTCTTCTCTCCACCCTTGATTTCCCTTGATGAATGGCCGAGATCGCTTGTAGAAATTTCCATCAATTTTAGTGCTAGATCCAAGTGGAGGGTTGTGATGTACAAGCTCTTCCGATCGCTCTGGACAGCTACTGATCCGTTTGAGTGCTCCCTGATCGGTCTGAATGCTCCCTGATCAGTCCTCAGGACCGATCAGGCACCTCCCTGATCAGTCTGAGGACCGATCAGGATCTGATCAGTAGCTGAAATTTTGTGCTCTTCTGTGACATCTCCTTCTGATCAGTCACTGGACCGATCAGACCTTACCTAATCGGATTGGAGACCGATCAGGGCACCAACAGAATGAAATTATAGTTTGATGCTGTTCTTTATGGATCCATCTTAACCCTTGATGTGTCCTTTTGATCCTTTGATGCACAAGCTGTCCAAAAATCAAATAGAATGAAATATGAGTGTAAAAATGTAGGAAAATTAATTAACCAATAAAAATGCACCCTATTAACAATTATGCATCATTTAATAGCAATTACACACCTAGAGCCCCAAATTTCCCACTAATGGCACAAAAATTATCTATCAAGTTGTTATTTATTAGTACCCTAGAGGGAATCTAAGCGCTTGTAATGGTTAATAAAAGACCCTGCAAATAACAACCTTAGGACAACTGATTGATCTATGTTGAAGCAATCTATGATCTGGTGTGACCATGTGTTTTGATGTTTGGGCAATGTGTTTACGTTAAGTTCACCCTTGTATTTGATATGTGTATTTGAGTGTGCAGGTTCTGTAGGATATAGACTCAGCTTAATGGCTTCGGGTCTGGTGAATGATGGAGTATCGGAGGGACCATGGACAAGACAGTAACAATGTGTTGGTGCCGAAAGCACCAGATCGAACCTGATTTTGATAATGATAAAGGGTTCAAAGTTAAGTTTATATTGTGATCTAATGATCTTACTAAGTGTGCAGGAAAGTCCTAGTTGAGCTAGGCACGAAGTCTTGACCTGCAGTGTAGCGATCTTGGCCTCTCTGGTCCCCGCAGGCAACCCTCTAGGCCCGAGACCCTATGTATACTAAAAACCTAGCTTTTGTATGGACATCTATATTTTGGAATGAGAATCACATGATCATTGTTTGCATTTTATATTTGATATAAACATGCTATTGTCTAATACTTTGTTGGTGCCGGAAGCACCAAGATCGAATCTGGGTTTTGATAATGGCAAAGGGTTCATAAGTTAAGATTATATTGTGATCTAATAAATTTGTTTAAGTGTGCAGGAGAAGTCCTAGGTAAGCTAGGCAAAAGGATATCGTCAGAAACAAGGAATTGATTATGACGAAACCTATTCGCCAGTAGCTATGCTTAAATCCATTCGGATGCTCCTAGCCATAGCAGCTCATTATGATTATGAGATATGGCAAATGGATGTGAAAACAGCTTTCCTTAATGGAAACCTTCTTGAGGATGTATACATGATACAACCTGAAGGTTTCACATCGGTTGATAAAACCAAAGTATGCAAGCTTCGACGATCCATATATGGACTGAAGCAAGCATCTAGGAGCTGGAACATCCGTTTTAATGAGACAATCAAAGAGTTTGATTTCTCACAAAATCCTGACGAGCCTTGTGTGTACAAGAAGGTTAGTGGGAGTGCAGTCGTATTCCTAGTATTATATGTCGATGACATATTACTTATAGGAAACGATATATCAGTTTTACAGACAGTTAAAATTTGGTTGTCCAAAACTTTCTCCATGAAAGACCTGGGAGAAGCAACCTATATCCTTGGGATTAGAATCTATAGAGATAGATCAAAACGGTTGCTTGGTCTTTCGCAGTCTACGTATATAGACTGAGTGCTAAAAAGGTTTAGCATGTCGGAATCCAAGAAAGGTTACCTTCCCATCAGGCATCGGATCAACCTTTCAAAGTCTATGTGTCCGCGCACAGAAGACGAGAGGATTTGCATGAATAAGATTCCTTATGCATCCGCGATAGGATCTATCATGTATGCTATGTTATGTACTAGGCCCGATGTATCATATGCTCTGAGCGTCACGAGCAGATACCAGTCGGATCCAGGAATCGATCATTGGGCGGCTGTCAAAACAATCCTTAAGTACTTAAGAAGAACTAAGGATGTGTTCCTAACATATGGAGAAGGAGATATGGTAATACGTGGGTATACAGATGCCAGTTTTCAGACAGATAAGGATGACTCCAAATCTCAGTCTTGATACGTATTTACTTTGAATGGAGGCGCAATAAGTTGGAAGAATTCCAAACAAGACACCGTAGCGGATTCTACCACGGAAGCAGTCTGGATCAAGAAGTTTGTCTCAAAACTTGGTGAGGTTCCAACCATTGATGAAGCAATACTGGTTTATTGCGACAACAATGGAGCTATTGCACAAGCAAAGGAACTAAGGTCTCATCAGCGATCCAAACACGTGCTTCGCCGCTATCATCTGATCAGAGAGATTATAAGTAGGAATGATATACAAATTGAGAAAATTCCCACTGAAAGGAATTTAGCGGATCCTTTAACTAAGGCCTTGCCTCAGAGCAAGTTTTAGGGTCATGTTAGAGCCTGTGGTATTGGATACCATAGCGATTGGCATTAGGCCAAGTGGGAGTTTGTTAGTATTATGAGAGAAGTGTCCTAAGGCAATCGCCTTATGATTGTAAACATTTATTTTAATAAATGAAAATTCACTATTTGAGTATACATATTTGTGTATTTGATTGGGATCTTAAACTCATCTACTGAATATCCGCAATACAATTCACAGCATAAGAGAATTTGTGATGGGATCACAACTAGTGATTATCTCTACATGTGCAATTGTGAAGTATTGAAAATATCCCTAGTCGATGAATTGATAAATACGGACACTATCAATTCTGTTGAGACTAGCATGAGTTATTCTCTAATCAGCTGATTCTCACTGGCTGGTGACATTGGGATGTCCGGAGATAAACATGGATGCTAGTTAAGGGAACTAGTTCATTGGAGTGACTAGCTGTAAAACTTCATATGGTAATCTATATAGATATGTCAGTGAAGTTCTTACTGCAGCTTAAGTGCGATGTTCCTCTGACTTGCGGTGTTCAAGTCATCTTGGTCATGGAGACTTATACTTTAACATCTTAAGCAAGCATCTCCAAGGAGGTGTGGACCCAGGATGATTGGGTATAAGCCGAAGTGCCCAAAGATGTTTGAACAGCCTACAAAGGATTCACCACTCCTTGCGAGGAGATGTATACCCAGGCCTATCGTCGGATTGTTACTCAAAGCCTCTGGCCAGAGCATGTCATGTTTAGAGTATGAGTCTCTTAAATACATGAGAGTAATTAGAAATCCAAAGGACGAGAAAGACACTACTTGGGCTAGGTGTGACGTAGTCAGCCTAGTGGGGACTGACACACACAGACCATGTCCTGAACCAAGTGGGTATAAGATGGTGAAGGGAATGGGGCACGATTCATTAGAGCTGCTGAAGGGTTTCAGAATTATTTCTGAGGTCAACCGTTGATCTTTCGATTAATTGGGGGTCATGATGTACTACTAGGTGCCACTCATGATCGTTCTATAATTGGTTGATTATAGACGACCAACATAAATCGAAAGCCTATTTAGTCACACGCACTACGAGTAATCCGAGGGATTTAAAACGAGTTGAAAATTAGATTTTCCGATCAAGAGAAATAAGTCGAATCTGAATTAATCAGAGGCGCAACGGAAGCTTAAAATGACTAAGTCTTTTGAAGGCTTATTGGGCGAATTAAATGAGTTTAATTCGCGAGGGTTTGGCTTGGTGTGGCCGGCCAAAGAGGGTGCCCACCCTCTTTGGTTTGGCCGGCCACTACAAGGAGAGAAAACCAATTTATTTGGTTTATTTTATAAAATAAATCAAGCACGATTTGTTTTATAAAATTATGGATAAATAAATCTATATAAAGAAATTTATATAAAGAGATTTATATAAAGAAATTTATATAAAGAAATTTGTAGAAATTTATTCTTTTTTATGGAAATTAAAATGAACCATGGATCGGTTTATTTTAATTTTATAAAATCAATTATGAATTGATTTTTCCATGATAAGAAAAATTTATAAATTTCTTGTAAATTTTATTCCATAATTAAAAAGAGAGATGTATTTGTTTTATTATAAAGTTAGTTATAATAAAACTAGGCATAACGGAATAATTCATAAGAAAATTTATCAGATAAATTTCTTATGAAAATTTATTCCGTTAATTCCGTTAAAGGGGAGACTTGGCAAGGGAGAGACTACTATATAAAGGAACCAAAGGCAAGCCTTGAATTCCAATCAATTAATTAAGAGATTAGTAGCTCCCTCTCTCTCTCTAACTCTCTCTCTCTCTAGGGCCGGCGCCCCTCTCTCTCTAGGGCCGGCTCTCTCTCATCCCCTAGGGTCGGTGCACATCCCAAGGGTGGCCGAGAGCTTCATCCACCAAGAAGGTGCCGAAAAAGAAGAAGCGGATCGCGACTCCTTCCTTCCTTTTCCAGAATTTTGATTCCGTTACTTGGTGGTTAGTTTCCATCTTTTCTCTCTTGTTATTCTAGTTGTGCCTTTGGAGAATCTAGTAGTTCTCGTCGGCACAAAACTCGTGGCTTTGCGAAGTCATCCCGAAGAGAACTCGGCGTGGACGCGAATAGAGGCGGAGCTTCCAAGGGACGCTACGGTTGGATCTCGTCCCTTACTTCGAGTTACGCGAGGTACTAAGTAAATTAGTTTACTTTTCCGCAAAATTTTAATTTATGATCATGTCCACACATCATAAGGTCGCATGCTAGATACGTGGTTAAAAATAATTTGAAAAATTATTTATGCTAATTCTTCCGCTGCACGTAAATATTTAAAAAATTTACGAACCCGTATCCTTGTCAACATGCACCCGGTCCCAACAGGTCGTGGACTGGGCACTAAGTCCTGGCCGAGGGCTGGGCACCAAAAACCTGGTTCGAGGAATTGGGCACTAAGACCTGGCCGAGGGCTGGGCACCAAAGACCTGGTTCGAGGAATTGGGTGTTGGTGCTTGAATGGCTAGAGAGGGGGGGGTTAATGTAGCCAGACACAAATCTCTTTCACTATTGAACATTCTGCACTTGACTGGTTAGCAGCGGAAGCAAAGAAAACAGAAAACAAAGTTGAAGAAACTAAAACCCTAAACTAAGCACAAGCTCAAATCGCTAACAAGGAGGATTTACAAGGTTCGGGGATAACTTGCCCCTACTCCTTGGTGTGCCCGTGAGGTGGGCGATCCCTTGATCGTCGGTAGATCAAGCCCCAGAAAATTCGGATATCAAATGGAACCTCCTTCTCGGTGGAGTAACCTCTCCACAGCATTTCAATCAGAATGAAGGAATTAAGCACAGAGAAACACGAGAAGGTTTACAGAGCACTTAGAACAAAAGGAACACACAAGAACTCTCCACCGAGCTCCACTCAGCACAGATCTCATGCAAGAACTCCCTGCTCTTCGTGTCTTCATGCTGATGGACTCGCCAAGCTCCTTGTCTCTTCTAAGTGCTCATGTATCAGAGTATATGCTCAAGCTTCAAGATTCACAGATTGCCAAAGGATGATCGATCAAAGTTCTCGCAAGAGCTGAAGCGTTGTAGCCAAAGAAGAGTTCTTTTTTTTTCGTCTTCGCCACCAACTCTTAAGTCTCTGCCCAAAACCTAGGTCACAGGAGCCTCTGCAGCTCCCAAATGCTCACCAGCTTGTTTGCAACAGCCTCAGCTACTCCTGACCTCTTCTGGACTCACTGAATTCTCCAGCCAAGCCCAGGTCATCTCGTCAGTTTCCAGCCGTTGCCAGCCCGCGCCATCCGTTGTAACCTGAGAAGAAGAAACAGACAAACCTGCTCAAAGGAAAGACTCCCATTGACCCTCCTTGAGTATTTGAATCCATCCCTGTCATCTGCACACTTAACAGAGGTTTAGCAAATGAAATCAAAATTACATCAGTGATAGCAGAGAAAATCAGAACGAAATCAGTAATGTTCAGAGCGCGATCAGAACTTTGACAATGCATTTTGAATTAAAGTTCAGCTTCTGATTGGTCACCGGACCGATCAGAGAGGACCCTGATAGGTCATCGGACCGATCAGGGTGAGCCCAGACCGATCAGGCTCCAGCCTGATCGGTCCCAAGTGAGAAACCCGAAATCGCGACTTCTCATGATCGATCACCAGATCGATCCTAGGTTGTGGATCAGTCACCAAACCGATCCACCCCTTTGCAGAGTATTTTTCCCGCTTCGCAGCCAAAACCCACTGATCGGTCACCAGACCGATCAGGTTGTGGCCTGATCGGTCTGGGGACCGATCAGGGCACTTCCTGATCGATCAGGTTGAAGCCTAATCAGTTATAAGGCGAAACTCGCGACATTTGATCGTTCACCAGAACGACCTGAAGGTCTCCCTGATCGGTCACCAGACCGATCAGGAGCTGAACAAAAAAGCTTCTGTTCTCTCCCTGATCGGTCACCAGACCGATCAGGAGCCGAACAAAAGTCACACAATGTCTCTGTTCGCTCCCTGATCGGTCACCAGACCGATCAGACTTCTCTGGATCGGTCACCAGACCGATCCATGAAGGAAGTTCGTGCCAACTTCTCTGATCGGTCACCAGACTGATCCAGCCAAAGCCAATTCCACCCTAAGTCAAGAGAACGGGCTCCCAGCCTTCTCTGACTTGTGCTCAGTCTCCCGGACCAAGACTCCGTGCCCAGCTTCACTCACCGGGACTTCATTCAACCTAGCTTCCCAAGCTAGGACCTGGCTTCACTCACCAGGGTTTCAGTCAACCTAGCTTCCCAAGCTAGGACCTGGCTTCACTCACCAGGGTTTCATCCAACCTAGCTTCCCAAGCTAGGACCTGGCTTCACTCACCAGGGTTTCAGTTAACCTAGCTTCCCA